>JARNGD010000173.1:0-58170 GCA_031001845.1 Achaetomiella virescens
CCAACCCGGAACTTGTACTGCCCTTCGGTCACCATGACCCAGTCTGCTCCACAACATCCCAGTAACTGAGATCCCGCCTCGTCAGACTGAAATGCACCGTCCGGCTCTCGCCGGGCTTGAGATACACCTTGTCAAAGCCCTGAGCACTCTGATCGGGAAGTCAATGCCCTCCTTGGGCGGGTATTCTAGATACAGCTGCGCCACAACCGCCCCTGCGACAGGACCCTCATTCTTGACATCCACGGTGAGGCTGACATAGATGGCCCATAGATCCGGGTTGCCGCCCTCGTCGCCGCCGCCCCGCTGGGGGGTTGAACCGTGTCGTATCCGTCGGGATACGGATAAGACCCGGTCTCGATATCACTCACAGAGGACAGATAGGGTAAACATATTTGTCCAGCGCGCGGAAATTGGCAGGGAACGTCGCCTCGCTCTTGGGCGGGATTGTGGTCGGATAACTTGTGGCTGACGGCCGGGTTCGGGCGTGGTTTGGGCAGGGCGGTTTTGGTTTTCCGCGACGTCCATGCGACCTGCAGATTGCTGAATGTGAAGGTGGTGAGCTGAGCCCAAAACCGAACTCGAACCGCGGCTCGATTTCGTGCTTGTCGAAATAACGATAGTCGATGTAGAGGCCCTCAGAAAAGTCCTGCTGAGGAACCACGCCGTTCGTCAGATAGAGGATTTGCCCACCAGGCCCATAGTCCTGGAGTGACTTGCCAATGGTGAACGGGAGATGGCCGGACGGATTCGCATCACCAAAGAGGATATCGACGAGGGCATTCCCAGACTCTTCGCCGGGAAGATTGGCGAAGAGGACTGCCTTGACGTTAGGCAATTCGATCCACTTCTCCATCAGGACTGGGCCGACGGCGTGGATGACGACAATGACATCGCCATTACCGCCGCCGCACTTGGACGCCACGTCGAGAATCAGAGCGTCTCCACCGTTCTGCAAGTCCAAGTTCGGCCGGTCGCCGCTCACATCTGCCCACTTAGCGAACCCCTCGCCAGAATCTGCATTGGCGAATACGACGCACAGCTCCAGATCTCCGATGTTATTTTTGTCCTTCTCGCCCAGAGCGGGTTCGTTGGTCAGGTACTCATGCAACTCTACCTTGGAGGTGTCGAACTCTCTGCGGAGCGCCTCGACGGGTGAGACGAGGTAGGGGAACTCGACAGCGCCCGAACCCCAGCCGGAGGCCAGCGTGCCTTGATTGCTAGGAGAACGTCAGCATACACCATCAGAAGGAGCAGGCCAAGACTCGATGAGTTGTGTCGAACATACCAAGCGCGGTCATGGCAGTGATTAGGGCCGTTTCCAGGCCCAGCATCTTCCCCAAATACGCCGATCTTGTACTTACCAGCGCCCCTCCTGAAGTCCTTGAGTTTTGCGCCCTTGAGACCCTGGCGACTGATCGGCAGCAGGCCCTCGTTCTTGAGCAGCACGGTACCTTCGGCTGCCACTTCACGCGCAATGATGGAGTGGTTGGACTGCACATTGACAAACTGGTTGATTACAACCTGTTCCTGACTGCTGGGGCTCCCAGGTGCCATGACGCCCATGTGGTCGTCGGTCCAGGAGGAGAAGTTGGGCGGCTGGCGGGGGAACTTGGTCTCGTCGTCCTGACCAAGCTGATACCAAGCCGCCACAATCCGCGTCACCATATCGTTCAGCCGGTCAACAGGCACGCTGCCATTCAGGACTGCCTTCGTGAGCTGAGGGCCCCAGAGGGACTCGCCATTGGCCCATCTCAGTCCATCACCCGGCATGGTCATGTCAAGCCCGGCGAGAGCGGTCCCGACGCCCGAGCGCTGGGCAAGCCAGTCGCTCATTACAAAACCCTGGAAGCCGAGTTCGTCTTTGAGGATGCCGTTCAGCAACTTGCTGTTGCCGCAGGCATACGAGTTGTTGACCATGTTGTAAGAGCACATAACAGACGCCACGCCGGCCTTCACGGCGTCCCCAAACGGCCAGGCATACAGCTCATGCAGCGTCCGGTCGTCAATGTTGGAGCTGATGGCATGAGGCAGTCCCCATTCCCACGGTTGGCGGAAGTGCTCCTGCTCATTGGCCACAAAGTGCTTGATGGTGGCCAAGACTCCCTCGCTCTGTATGCCCTTGACGGTCTCGGCACCTGCCACCCCCTGCAGGTACGGGTCGGCCCCGAACCCTTCCCAGGTTGCGTCCGCCGGCAGGCATTCGACCGAGGGGCCCGACGCAAGGGCCAGGAGGACGTTGATGCCCTTCTGGCGGGCTTCGATGGCGTGCGCCTTGCCGCGGGCGTACATCAGCTGCCGGTTCCAAGTAGCGCCAACGGTGATGCCAGCTGGGAACGCGGTGATGTTGTCGGCGAACCTGATGCCCAAGGGCCCATCCTGCAGCTGGAGCTGAGGGAGCCCGACGTGCACCGCAGGGCCATTGGTGCCTACCGCCAACCCATCTGCCATCCGGTCCCTGTCGTGACGTTGACCTTTTCGGCGAGTGACATTTTGCTGACCATCCTGGCTGCCTTCTCGTAGCTCGCCGCCCAAGTCTTCGCAATCCCGCCTTTCGGTGAGGGATACCAAGGCGGTGACTGGCCGTAAGGTGGCTCTTCCTGATATTTCTTGTAGACAAATATCCCGCCTGCGCTGAGGACGATCCAGAGCACGATAATGGCTGCCAGGATCCCAATGCAGCACCGGCTACGCCTTCCCAGCTCGCGTATGATCCACCATTGTTTCCGAGACGGAGGATCGGACGGCATAGGGTGTTTGCCATATGTCCTGGGCGGCTCGTGATCCAGGTAGTCGGTGGCTTCGAGGTCGGAGTCGGAGTCGCGCGCATCGTTGCTGTCTAACGACGGGCGCTGGTCATCGCGGAGCAGCCCTTCCTTGCTCTGGTCGCGAGCCATCATATGGTTTGGGCTCTGTCGCCGTATCTTCAGTTTACGCTGAGGGCGTCGCTTTTCGGACTGTCGCGGTCATTGGAGGGCAAAGCAGACGAAACGCCCTCGACTGTTGTCAGGCCAAGAACGGTTGGGTGGATATGCAGTCAAGGCGAAGACCAGGCACCCACACAGTGGACTTGGTCAAGATTCCCGCTGATCGGCGACAACAGACTCAGACAACCTGACTTTGTTTGGTAGTGCGAGGTTCGGGATTTGGTTCCCTTGGCAAGGCTGACGGGTTGAGGGATCGGATCCGATTGGGCATTTTGGCGCTCTTGGTCAGCCCAACATCACATCCAGCGCGCCGGGACACAAAAGGTGGCTTCCGTGTCGTGGCGAAAGCTTCCATCTCGTGAAACCGTCGGGAGTCCTTAGGTGTGAGTCGTGTCGGCTACGACGACTCGGGTTCTGGCCGTGGTCCCTCCGAGTTGTGAATTTCTTAGTAGTTGCACACCTCGGTGAGTGGGTTGCCCGCCTTTGCTTTGGGAAGACCCCCCGTGAACAATCGGCGCGGCGGATGTGGGGCAAGCGAGGCAGCTGTCTTCAAACCCAAAGAGCTTACCTATTGCGTCCTCGGAACAGCGCATATCAGGGACATATTCCGTACCCCAAACCAGTTCCAAGAAGCCGCTTACATCGAGCAATCATCAATGCTTGAAGCTCAATTGACAAGGCGCATCGACTTTCGGTTTCTTGGCCTTCAAAATCCCACTTGGGTGAGCCCACCTGATTGGCGCGTGGTCCTGGCTGGAATCCACCGTTATCGGTTCCCTCCACACCCGGACAGTCCCCCGCCTGCATCGTCGCCTTATCTCCAGCCCTGTCGCGATCAAAAGCCGTCTTCGCCAATACAATCGAGTAAGCTTCGATTGAATGCTGATATTCTGGAATTCCACAACGTTCTTCCTACATGTGTGCTTGGTTCCGGATCCCGAAGAGCATAACATTCCCGGGCACACCTGGTGTCTCGGCATCTGCCGAAGAGAGCAGATGGAACCGCCTGGACTTTGACTTCCCGTGAGGGCGGTGATCTCCGAATATGTTGCTGGTGTTGTTTAGGGGCCTTGAAACTCGGCTTCAGTTGCTAACGAGATCGCTCGCTCCTTTCTCCTTTCGGCGGTCCTGATTGGCCCCCGCTGGAGGCAAGCCTACGAGAAGGGAGACGACCCCAGAAACCTATGACCCATCGATTTGCCTTATCTTCCCCTCTGCACGGCAGTCCCCTAATTACCACCCTCTGGAGCGCAATGCTCATCCAGCCGGGAGGCTTCACCACCCCGTTTTGGGATGATAAGGACGATCTGATTCTGGCGCAAGATGTGCACCTTTTCCACATCTGAAAGGACCCCTGCGACAATGGCAATTTCTCGTCGTGATTCCTTGGGGCGGGGCCAGAGCTGCTGACCTTGGCATCCCAAGGTCGGTCTGGTCCTATCCTGTGTCTCGACGAGAGTGAACAGCCTGCAGAAAGCCCTATCGCCTGGCCAGGGGCAACGGTGCTAGTGGCTTCCCGATGTTCGTGACATCACAACCCCAGCGATAAGCCCCCCAGACGGAAGATATCGGCGCTTGTCCGGTCCCAGCCATGAGCAACTACAGGGGAGAATTACAATGTATCGACATATATCAAGCCTCAGATCTCTGCGATGTTTTCTTCCGAGGTCTCTTCGTTCACACATATCCCCATCATCTTTGCCGGTCCCTGACGCTGGCGTAGACTGCCGAATATGGATCACGCACCCTCCAACAAAGAACACGTCGCCAACGCCGCCCTTGGCCAAGGAGTCGGCTATGGCATCGTCTTAGGTCTTGGTGGCGCTTTTGCTCTAGGTGAGCTCCTGCAGAGCGTCTGGGCCTTCGGAATTATATATTACAGCGTTGCTCACACAGGCAGGCATGATTCTCGTCACCTTCATCCTCCGACGATACAACCGCGAGGTGCAGACGTCGGAGATGTTCAACACAGCCGGCAGGACAGTGAAATCAGGCCTGGTAGCATCGGCGGTCGTCTCCTCTTGGACATGGGCGGCCACGCTTCTCCAGAGTACCGGCGTTTGTTACAAGTACGGAGTGTCGGGTCCTTTTTGGTATGCCTCAGGGGCTACCGTTCAGATCTTGCTGTTCGCGACGCTTGCCATTGAGCTGAAGAGACGCGCACCCAACGCCCACACATACCTGGAGATCATCAAGGCACGATATGGCACCTTTGCGCATATCGTTTTTTTGGTCTTCGGCCTGGCAACGAACATCTTGGTGTCTCTCATGTTGATCGTTGGTGGCTCTGCGACCGTCAATGCGTTGACGGGGATGCACACCATTGCTGCCAGTATGCTGGACTTCGTTCCGCTTCAGGAATCTCTCACTGACGATGCTTGCAGTTTACCTCCTTCCCGTCGGTGTCATCGCCTACACCCTTGTCGGAGGTCTCAAGGCCACCATTCTGACAGACTGGGCTCACACGTTCATCCTGCTGCTCATTATCATCATCTTCGCCTTGACTACCTACGCGTCTCACGACGTTCTGGGTTCCCCTAGCGCCGTCTACGACCTTCTCGTGCAGGCTGCTGCGCGACACCCTGTTGCTGGCAACAAGGATGGCAGCTATTTGACGATGCAGTCCCGCGAGGGTGCCATTTTCTTTGTCATCAACATTGTTGGTGAGTGCCGACCTCCCCAGCCTCGCATAAACTCGAGACTGACCAGACACAGGCAACTTCGGGACCGTCTTCCTCGACAACGGCTACTACAACAAGGCTATCGCTGCCTCGCCTGTGCACGCTCTCCCCGGCTACATCCTGGGCGGTCTCTGCTGGTTTGCCATCCCCTGGCTGACAGCCACCACTATGGGCCTGACGGCTCTGGCCATGGAGAACACCCCGTGGTTCCCCACCTTCCCAGACCGCATGGCCGATGCCGACGTGAGCGCCGGTCTCGTCCTCCCTTATGCCGCCGTTGCGCTGCTCGGCAAGGGTGGCGCCATCGCCACGCTCCTCATCGTCTTCATGGCCGTCACCAGCGCGACATCGAGCCAGTTGATTGCCGTCAGCACCATTTGCACCTATGACTTGTACCGCACCTACTTCAACCCCTCCGCCAGTGGCAAGCGCCTCATCTACATGAGCCACATGGTTGTCGTCGGATACGGAATCTTCATTGCCACCTTCTCGGTGGGTCTGTGGTACGCGGGCATCTCGATGGGCTATCTGTACTTGATGATGGGTGTTATCATCTCGTCTGCGGTACTTCCCGCGACGCTTGCTCTGATCTGGTACGTCTCGGCCCGTGTTTCCCTCCATGGTGCGTGGGCCTTTAATGCTGACATGCGAACCAGGGCCGGCCAGAACAAGTGGGCGGCATCCCTCTCCCCTATCCTCGGCCTCATCTGCGCCCTCATTGCCTGGTTGGTTACTGCCAAGAAGGAGTGTGGTGACCTGGGCGTCGCATGCACGGGCTCCAACAACCCTATGCTTGCCGGTAATGTTGCTGCTCTGCTGTCCCCTGTCGTCCTGGTCGGCATTTTTACCCTGCTTTTTGGCATCGACAAGTACGACTGGAAATCGATGATGGAGATCCGGAAAGGCGACGACCACGACGTGGCTGATGCAGCCGGCTTGGACCTTGAGCAGATCTCCGGTGGTCACGAAGAGACGAGCGTTGAGTTTGAGGAGGAACAGAAGAAGCTGGAGCGTGCAGGCAAGATCAGCAAGACGGCTACAGTGGTCATGGTAATCCGCAACCTAGCCGTAACACATATCTCGAGAGCTCTGGCTAACATACCCTCTTAGACACTCGCCCTCCTGGTTCTCTGGCCCATGCCCATGTATGGCTCAGGCTATGTTTTCAGCAAGCCGTTCTTCACCGGCTGGGTCACAGTCGGCATCATCTGGATCTTTTGTTCCTTCCTGGGTGTCGGCCTGTTCCCTGTCTTCGAGAGTCGCAATACGCTTGCGCGGACCTTGAAGAACATTTATCTTGACCTCACAGGCAGGTCGCATCCCAAGACGATCCATGCTCAGATCGTCGAGGGGCAAAAGACTCCTGGAGATGTCACGCCAACGGAGAAGTCTGTTGTCAAAGAGGTGGTCGGAGCAGCGTAGATTTAGCACTGATCCACAGGTAATGGAGCCAACTGGAAGTGTCTTATGCTCTCCTCCCGACCCGTCCCCTGAACCAGTCATCACTGCCGCTCTGAATCCACAGGTCTTGCAAGGTCCCGTCCTCATAGTCCTCGAACGCCAGGGCAAGACTCCAGTCCAGTCTATTATAGTGCTCCTCCAGTCCGTTCTGGCCTCGACCTGCTAGTTCTGAGCTGCTAGTCCCGATGAAAGAGCATATGAACCGCCCATCAAATAATAATGGAAACCGCGCCCCCACATGTCTCTTCTCACCACGGGGCGGTTCGTCTAATTTTCCCAGACCTAATATTCGAGGTAGGGCAGCCGAATCCGAAAGTCACAGCCGCGTCCGTCGTGGCGTCTCCCGCTGTATTGGCTGCGGAACGGAACGGAACGGACTGATCCCAGGGACACTTTGTGACGCCGTCTCCACAGGGTCGTTGACGGTCTAGATCTGCCAGGCTCCACAGTCCGAACCTGTGTCATTCGATGTGATGTCCGGCTGGCTACTGCTTGTTCAGCCTCCTACCCACGCACCAAAAAGTCCCAAGTGAAGCGTATCCCACTGATCAAAACCCCCACTTCAGCTAAATACGTCCCTGTACTAAAAGGCGGCCAGTATCCGCCAGAAGGCATCGACGACGAAGCCCGGATCGCCGTTTGACCGGAGCCTTGATATCGTCATAGTCTTGCGAGAAGGGATGCAGTCTTCAGCTCAGCGATAGCCCGGCAGAGATCTCATTCCGGCCCCCGCGACGGGTCCTCCATGGCGGCTCCGCGCTGTTCCTTGGCAAAGCTTTGGTGGGGAGCTGAAGAGGCCGAATCTGGACTCGGAAATGGACAAGATTCCCAAGCTGGTGGTTCTCGTCAATAGCGTGTGCCGTCGTTTGTCATAGAAACCCACCGAACTGAGCCAATACTGAGGGTCCTGCTCTGGATAGCCCTGTTTGTCGATCGATAGCCACAACTCCGACGAGCTGGAACCGGCGCCAGTATCTCAAAGGCATGGCATCCATGCGTCTGCGGACAACAAGTCTCAGTGGCACAGACAGCAGAGAAGGTACCGCAGCCATGTATTCAGGGGAAGACTGGGATTTTTTTTCCTCCCAATAGCGCAGATGCAACAACAGAACAAGGCACCCAGGAGCTAGGCTAGGCCGTCTACAAATATCACGATGAGCCTCCCTCGCCCCCGAGGTCTAGCCTTTCCGATTCGCAGCGGCACATCGGCAATTCGGCGACTCTTGCTGCGTCCTCTCTTTTGCCAGCGCAGAGACATCTTTGGCCTCATCACACTCTTTCGGCATCCTTGCTCAACAGTGGTCGGCGTTCTCGCCGCCACGTCCTCTCTTTTGGCAACAGCTCTAGCCAACTTTCAACGCCTCGACACATTCGTTTCGCCATCTCACTATGGCTCGGGGTCTCCGCCAGCTTGCCCTCCTTGGGTTGGCCGGCCTCCCAGGCTCCCTCGCTGCGGCCGGTCCTGCGGACGTGAGCTGTGTCGGCCTGACGGGCGAGCAAGGAACCTACACCAACGCCAGTGGTGCCGTCTATCAGGTGGTCTGTGGCCGCGATTACTCGGGCTCGGACGTTGCGCCGGCGGTCCAGACCTCGACCTTCGCCGGCTGTATCGATGCTTGCGACTCGGCCCCCGGCTGCGCCGACGTCAGCTACGTCGGCGAGTCCTGCTATTTGAAGAAAAAATCCGACGACTTCGTCCAGAGGGACTGGGTTTGGACGGCCCGCCTCGTCAACCCCGCCCAGTCGGCTCGGGCTCCGAGTCCAACAAGAAGCTCACCTGCGTCGACAAGAAGAGTGACAAGACCACTTACACAACATCCGCCGGGGCTGTCTTCGGCGTCGAATGCGGTATCGACTTTGCCGGAGGGGACATCTCAGGGTCCCACCATTCTTCGAGGCCGCACCAGACACAGCGCCCATGATCTTTGGCATTTTCCTCGATGGACGGTATTCGTTCCCCGCGCTTCTGGCGTTTTCCGTTCCAATCGTAACACCTGGAGCATGATAATGTTGGACCTTCCCCATAGAAGACTTGCCTAATGAGGCCTCGAGGCAGGCGGCAGCGGATACACGGTCCTTTGGCTAGCCACGTAGGGTCGTTCTGCTGGTGGTCGATGTGATGTCTGGAACATAGGCGACCCCCAAACACATCACAGAGTGTCTCGTACATCATCTTCTTGTCCGTCCGACCACAGACTCTACAGCCCTGCTCCCGGATTGCCTTCGGAATCTTGATAACGCCCTGTCGGAGGGACCAGGCCTAATTCAGTGCGTGTTTGTTGAGCTCGCGCAGGCCGTGCGTGGTGATGCTCTGGCGTATGTTTTAGATCAGGACAGACGTGGCTGGCCGGTGCCAATCATGTGCAAACTTGCTGATAGTGACCACGTTAAGGTAGGCCTGGAAAAGGCCCTCCAGGACGAGTGCTTTCGGCCCGCTCGCAACATCGTTGTGCGGGAACCGGGCAAGGACGAAAAAGGCCGACTCCATGTTCTCCTTGCTTGCAAAGGCGTAGTGTTTTGTTGGGGAAGACTTCCCCCGGCCAGCTCGTATCCTCTGGATTGCATTCAGATGTTGCTTCCTCCGAGCGCCTAAACCCCCTCGCTTGTTTTAGCTTGACCCAACATAAACCCCAATATCCTGGCACTTGCTAGGATCAGGATCAGTCGGATAAACAACAGAGACATAACATCCCACAACATGGTCATTAACGAGAGCAGATAGCGAAAAAAGATCACTGGGAGTGAGGCCTGGTTCCCCAAGAACAGATTTGACAAGATCTGGAGCAAACGATAAAAGACCACGGCAAAAAAACATCCGGGTTACTCGCAATAGGAAGCAAAGGGTAAAATACCTGAGAAGTGATTGAGGTATTGACGCCCAACGAGCCAGGTTCGACACCAGAACACGAGCTGGCGACACCAGGTGACCAGAGAATGGACAAGAGAGAAAGCTTGCCTCAAACCGCGCGATGTTGTGAGGGTTTGTAGTGCATGTCCTGGTAGGGGCAATGCTAGGCGGGATGTCATCGAAGTGTTCGATATCCTCGTCCTCGCCTGTGTCGTCACCTGGCTGGTATTCGTCAACCTCATCGAAGCGGCTATCGTCGATGACGCCTTCGAGGATATCGGTAAGTGAGATATTCTTGGTGTCATGCTCCGCCGGCTGGTATTGCGGTGTAGTCCGCTGCCGTTTCTGAGTGCTAGGCGCTACGCTCTCCGGCTCAGAGTCGGATATGGCGTCATCCCATGGCGCTGAGCGTTTGACGGGAATGGTAATTTCTGGGTGGTCGTTGGTGTCTGGGATTGGTGTTCCGAGTCTAATGGACCAAGGGTCCTCGTCACTGCCGACGCTCGCCATCAGAGGGGAGCGGAAACGTGCCGATGCTTGGGGTCCTGAACTTCGTTCGCATAAAAAGGCAGACGTGATCTAAATTCTGATTGTGCGGGCAAATTTATCGTCACTCTTCTCAGAGTCTCAGACGGGAAGGAACTACCATGGAGGAAGTCTCCAGGCGAGGAAGTCACAACCCATGATCACCAACCACCAGAGACCGACAACCGTAGCGAGGACCAAATGGGAAGCATTGTCTACCGAGAACTTGTGAAGGGTGACGAAGCGGAAGCTTGCAAACGTCCTAAAGATCCTAACCGCCCTGTCCGACCGAGTCAATTGCGAAGCTGACGATTGGAGTAATATTCGACAATGTCAGGGCAGGAGTGACTGTTGAGCCTGACGTCCATGCACAAAACCTTTCAACGGCACAGCGTCATGTCACTGCTTCAACCGAGATTTTGTTCTTTACTTGCAATGGCAGATTGACATTGTGACTAGCGCGGAGACCGATGGCATCCCGGCGGCCGCCACAGGGAAAAAAAGGGGCTGAGGCAATTACTCTATGGCGACTGCCATAGAATTAAGGGGCGAAATAAACAATTAAAAGCTCTCCGGCGGCCGCCATAATTAGAGTCGCTGTATCTCAACTCCGATTTTTTCTGGCGGCCGCCACAGAAAGGAGGTAGACGGGGGTTGCTTAAAGTACCATTGTTCACTCCGTCTATGGCCTTAGCAACAATGCACCCCTGAGTTCGATCTTAATAATGCCACCCCCGTAACATTGTTCTATGATGGCCCAGGAGCTATGCCGCAATTCCAAGACAATACACTCTGTATACCCAAGGTCACTTCCCATCACACGAGTCGAATTGCTTGGCAAGTGTAAGCTACAAAATATGGCTTGTGACAAATAATGATGGTCGCAGGCAACAGCGCCTCGATTACCGTGTTAGTGGTTGCGCGAGGAACATAATGGAGAAGCTCACAGCTGTAGAGATGTTCCTATAACAGTCAAAGTCACGTCTTGCAGCTGAGCGACTCTCCACTGCAGTGATGTGGCATTTCTGCGATGAGCGGATCGAAATTGAAGCAACGGCGCTGGTTATTGGAAATGAGGGAAAGCTAGAAGCCTCAACAAAAGAATTGTAGGAACTGTCCAGCGCGAAGAAGTGAAGGTCTGCTCTTAGCCTTCTCAGGAACTGTCCACCGTGTTCACACCCGGACTTGTAGCACTGTTCTTCTATGAGACCCCTTATTACGCCTACCTCACTGGCATCCAGCAGAACTGCGCTGAGGCGCTGCTAGAGGTGGTCCAACGGAAACTCATTAGTTGCACATCTGGTCATACGAGCAGCCACAGTCGGCCTGGTAACAGCCCATGGTGCAGAAACTGGCGCCAACAGGGTTGATGCCAAAACCAAACTCGCAATCTTGGTCGCAGGCTGCAGTGCGGGAGCAAGAGCAGTGGGTGTCGCGCTGATCGAAGGCCCTGGATTGAGGCTTGGGGGGCGGTGCAGCAAGGCTGCTGCCGAGGGTCGTTGCAAGAAGGACGATAAGACTGCAGACGAAACGCATTTTGGATGGTTCTGCAACATTAATCAGATAAGGGCCCTGCGATTTGCTCATCGTCTCAAGTGGTGATCTCACATTACACTTGAGTTGGATTCTAAAGCGTAGGTTGTTGGATAGTTGCTCTCTCTTGGAAGGTCTCGATGTTTGCTAGTAGTGATGATGATCAGGAGAAGAACAAAGACGGATCCGCCATCCCTTTATATATCTCTCAACCAGCTCTGGACCGCTCTCCACCTTTCATGCGTCCCGTCTGCGCTACCTCGCGAATTCGACTTCGGTGTGAACAAATGTTGGTTCGGAGAAGGTAGTATTTGGGAACCTTGCCACCCTGCCACTCAACAAACATCATTCTCCTTGCTAATCCAAGGCAAGAGGCACCATGATCTCGTTGCGTTCCAACATGTGATTTACCTTGCCCGATGCGCCTTGTTGTTTTCCAAATGCTGTTACCTTTTTTTCCTTGCAGGTCTGAGCACTGCGGATGCATGTTCCCCAGTGTTACGGGCACGGCCTTGTACCTATTGACCGACATCAATGCGGTCAGACCTGGCTGAAGAGCTATCGACCACTCACTGTGCAGAACAAACCGTGTCTATTGCTGGGGGTGCTGCGACTCTGCCGTGCTCTTCGAACCAACAGCAGCTTGTAGCACCACGGCTGAACCAGAATCAGGCTCGAATTAGGTATAAGGAATCGGCCGGAGAATTTTCAATGTTGACCACCGAGCGGCAACAATAAGTGCTTCATCTCTCTGACAATCACCGCCAACAAGATACATTCCCGAGAGAACAGAACAGGAATAGCACTCCTCGTTAATTAACTGGCTGCCGATACTATCTGTATCTGAAATAATCAGATAACACGTCCAAGGGTTCTGTAGACTGGAACCTCGAGGAGCGACTAATTACCGCTCAATGCCACACGGTTTTGTAGTATGGTCTGTTGCAAGAGCGACCTTCCACACTATTGCAAGAGCAACCTACTTGCAGACCGCCCCTGCCTGCCTTTGTTGCCAGCAATGGCTATTAAGCAGCCATTGCGCCCATCTTCCACTTCTTAAAACAACTTCAACTTCAACTTCAACTCAATAAACAGAGCCCAATCCCTCGTAACATGGTCCCTACAGGGAAGCCGAAGATGACTGCCCAGAACCTAAACATATGCATTAGCTCAAGAGGAAAGAGTTGGAACTCCGCGTAAATCCCTCAATGAATCATTCAGTCAAAGTTCGTTGGGGGTCTGTTTCCAAACTGTCGGGACAGTCGGACCTATAGCCTGATTCCGCGCTCCAAAGCATTAACTTCGCATGACCGGGAGCTCCGCCGCCTACCTAATACCTCAAGCAACCAACACTGCACATGTTCGTTCCATTTCCGTGCCTCACGGGATCAGGTCACCCCTCGCTGCGATTGCTGATTGCAGTTGCAGTACCACGACATCAGCTCAGACATGTAGTCGTCAGACTTGGATTCTACTCTGGAATTAGACGATGCACCTTGGGTAAGTTGAAAGCTTTGCCTGACTGTCATTCTCTCTTGCATCCGGCTTGAGTTTTGGATGGTTGAAGTTACTCCAAGGGCTTCTCCATATTCATTACTCCTTCTGGTGGTCCCCAGTTTTGGGACAGGAAGAACGGGAGATAATTATCCGAGAGCCTCACCGGTTGCCCACGGGGATGCCCGGCTGGCTCCGGGCTCTCAACTTGTGCGTGCACCTACTCTAGAACCCCCCGGCGATGATCATGCGTCGTCCAGCAGAGGTAACACCGAGTAGGTGGCCTGCCAACGGGCGCTAAGCAAAGAGTCAGCTGATCCCTTCCTCTTGATCTTCAAGGTTATCGTGATAGAGAGGAGGCCAGTGTTTATTGGGGAAGTATTCGTAGAACGCGGAGAACTTGGTTCAGACGGTTGGCCATCCTAAAATTACTTAACAGCCTTCGACAGAACCAAGCATTTCAGTCCATCCTCCCATCAAATCTCAGCCCTTGGCGCTACGCAGCTCTTCGTGCCGTAACCAAACGCCCTTTCCGTTGCTTTTGATTGTACTTGGTCTCTTGCAAGAAAACAGCGAAATGGCCGACACGGACAGCCTTTCCACGAGCACGGAGAAGCCTGCACAAACAACGGCAAGCGAGACGCCCCCTCAGGGTGGCCAGCCGAGCGCGAAGCCTAAGAAGTCCCTCTACCAGCGCTACGTTTGATGCCAAGACCGGCAGGAACGTTCAGATCTTGGACGCCGACCTGATGAAATACACCGGCATGACCAGGGAGCAGCTGAAGGAATGGTCCAAAGACCGCCCGGGCGTTGCAGGGAATCAACTGGCTGGCAAGCTAGCGATGGGGCCCACTTCGGGATTTGGGGGATACGAGACTTCCGAGGGCTTCGGCGGATGGGGACCCAGTGCTGAAGGAGAACAGAAGTTCCCCCCAAAGCCTACTCAGGTGGGGAGGGACCATAAGGAGGAAGACGACTAGGCATACGCAACGTCAGCTTTCATGCTTGTTCTGCACATGGACAGAGGGTTTTCTGTTTTTTTCTCTAGGCCACTGGTGTAGCCCCAGAAGAGGAATGAGAATGCACTCCGTTGACATTCCCTTATGCAACCTGGCCGTAATTATGCAGACTACTCTATGCCTTCAATTAACGTTAGGACCTGACCAGCTCTGCGCTGTCAGCCAAGATGTAATCCGTGCTATGTCCAAGCCTGATACGAAAAGTATCGGAAGTGTCCCTGAAGAATGAAAATGATGCAAAATTAGCCAATTGTGGTGTTGTTCTTCTCGAAAGTATAAAAGAGGGAGGAAGGCTTGTAGTGAGGTAAGGTCACGCCCGATGAGGGGTAAAGCTTGAAGTTACTTACCTATATCAAGATCTCGATATTCTCTAACCAAAAGCAAGCAAACTTATACCTAGCTATAGCCACCTCTTTTGTTAACGGAATCCTCTTCTATATACGCTATTTGTATATACGATGATGGCAGAGAACTCGCCGTATCGTCGATTAGGAGATCCGAGCATCAACTATATTAGTAAGTAGTTATGTCGTAAGACAAGGGTTCTACTTTGCAAGTTAGATGATATACCGCTTCTCCTAACGTATAAGAACCTCTAGCCGGCTAGTTCTAGGCTTGGATTCGATAGTGGTTGAAGATTCGAACCGCTAAATCGCGCGTTGGACTATATACCGGCTGACGCCAAACGCGCGAGCGATGGCCGCCTAGCTTGCCCAGGCCGCAATGGAACCTAAGATAGCCGCAGGAGCAGTAGCCGAGAGCTCCCTATTTTTCTGACGGCCAGCCGTTGATTTGGTGTGACGAACAGAGGATCCCTGCGTCTAAGAGGGACTCCTGAAGGTGTACCGGGTTCGGGACGATTGTTCGGTAGAGCCAAAAGGTCTACAACAAGGTGCACAATCAATGCAACTGTCTTAATAGTACCAGTGTGTAAAGACTGTGGTTGCTCACTGAGGAAGCTACTAGAATGCCCGTAGGCGGTAGGGATCGTGAACTATATGCAAGCTTCCTCCTGCCGCTCTATCCCGCTGTATAGAGCATCCTAGAGCTCCCAGTTCTCTCGTGCTCCCTAGAGCTCCCTAGAGCACGTTATGATTGGTCCGTTCCCCTGGCTCTTCTTTGCTCTCCAGAGCTTCCCAGAGCTTCTCCTCATTGGTCCTAAACGATTGGTCCGGGTGCGCCTTGCGCACGTCCCACCTGCGGCCACCCTGTTGGCTTAATTCGTGACATTTGGACCCGAGTTTATCCAAATTAACCATGTTGTGTTGGAGTTCTATAAGTCGGAAGAATGAAGAGGGCTATGGAAATGTCGCGTCAGGCGTTTAATTGATATAGGGTGCTTCAGACTTTAGGAAACCCCACTATAATAATACTAGAGGCCGGAGGGAAGCATGGATGAAACGATGGACATCTCTTTACCAGAGCTTCGTTGTAGACACCATCATGTCGTGGAGATCCCGAATGAAGAAACTGCCGGTCAGCTTTCAGCATTTTGACACGTCATTTTGACACGTCATTTTGACACGCCTCTCGTGATGTTGTACTCGTCCACTGAGGGCCAATATATGTAGCAAGAATTGCACTCCAGCCTCGTCTCAAGTAGTACTAAAAGGATGGCCTAATCAAGACAATCATCCTAATATATAGGCTGGCTAGGTTGATATAGATGGTATATATTGTAACGGTCTCAGGAGTATATTTCAACAGCTGATGACGAAGAAAAAAAAAGAAGAAGAAGAAGAAAAGAGAAAAGGAGAGATCACAGCGAAGTGGGTGACGTGGCCTCTGCCTGACCAGAGGGAGGCAACAACCCAAAAGGGGCAGGCACGATGGGAGTCGCTGCCCGCGACGTTGGTGTTGACGTTCAGGGGCAGGGGTGCGCAACGAGGGTTGGGTTGGCCGAGGGTGGCCGAGGCCTGCCCAGGGCTCAGCCCGTTACAGATATAGGAGATAGAAAATATAGCTTGAGGAGCAGGTTTAACTACTAGTATCTACTTATTTCTATCTCCTGCATCTACTATCTGTAACGGGCTGAGCCCTATGATGGCCTCGGCAACCCTCGGCCAACCCCTAACCCTCATTGCGCACTTCTGCCCCTGAACGCCAACTATGTAGGCTACAACGCTGGGCAGACTTGGTGATATTGGTTGCTATAGTGGAGGAGCAGTCGTGGGCCGGCAGGCAAGAGAGGGCTGTCTGGAAGTGGGGCAGGGCCAGTGGTCTGGCCCACCCCCCAACATATAATGGGGCCCGGTGGGGCGCCGGGAGAGATGTCAGCTAATCGTTATAAGGACCCGCATGCAGGGCTGCGCCACGGTCGACCAAGAATTACAGTAGCAAGGGCGATCCGGGTAGCTAGGGGTAGCTGGCTACCCCGAGCGACTAGGATACTGGCAAGCAACAGCGAACTAGCAGAGCGAAGCTTGTATTTAGATCACGCTCGTTGCGCCTACTGGCAACAGAGTAGCTTTCTCTGTAAGCAATAACAGTGCAGATATTAACCCACATCCCTCCAAGCAACTACATGGCTAAAAAGCGGAGCACTAGGAACTCTCGTATTCGATTCACGAACTAAAGCACATGCATGCAACCCTTTGTGCCGTACGCCCTGTGGTTTACATGGAGCTAAATATGCATAATCTAAGCTGTGCTATACTGTATATATCGTCGTTATTCGTACAACAGAGGTACCGCACACGCTGCCGATCTGGAGTCAGACCGATCCAAACTTACGCTGCGGCTTGAATGCTTTTCCCAACTCGACACTGCTCTCACGAAAGAAAAAGAAAAGAAAAATGTCAGACCTGCAGATTGCGTCAGTCCAGTTTGAAAATGTGTCGGGAGACAAGGAATTCAACCTGGCTGCCATTCGGCGCGCGACGGCCCAGGCAGCTCAACGGGGCTGCAGAGTGGTCGCCTTCCACGAGTGCTCTGTCACCGGCTACACTTTCGCCAGCCGCCTGTCGAGGGACGAGTTGCTGCAAGTTGCCGAACCCGTGCCGGGCGGCCCGAGTACGGACGCCCTGATACACATCGCCCGATTACAATGTCGCTCTGCTTGCCGGCCTGTTCGAACGTGACGCGGAAGGCAACAACATCTACAACACGTACGTGTGCGTCGAAGGGGCGCAGGGCTTTGTGGCCAAGTTCCGCAAGCTGCACCCTTTCATCAGCACCTACCTATCTCCCGGCAACGAGTACGTCGTATTCGACCTGTTTGGCTGGAAGTGCGGCATCCTCATCTGCTACGACAACAATGTGGTGGAGAACGTGCGCGCCACGGCCCTGCTAGGCGCCGAGATCCTGTTCGCACCCCATGTCACCATGTGCACGCCGTCGACGCGCCCGGGCGCCGGCTTCGTCGATCCCTCGCTGTGGCACAACCGAGCCAGAGACCCGACCACGCTGCGGGCCGAGTTCGGCGGCCTGAAGGGCCGCGCCTGGCTGATGAAGTGGCTGCCCGCCCGGGCGTACGACAGCGGCGTTTACGTCGTATTTAGCAACCCCATCGGCATGGACGATGACCAGCTCAAGAACGGGTGCTCCATGATTCTGGACCCGTTTGGCGACATCATTTCCGAGTGCTGCAACCTCGGCGAGGACGTGGCTGTCGCGCTGTGCACGCGGGACAAATTGCAGCTCGCTGGAGGTTGGCGGTACCGTAAGGCAAGGAAGCCGGAACTTTTCCGCGACATCATCGGACAGCTTCATGTGCCGGAGTTGAAGGTCTCGTGGAGGGATAAGACCTGATTCGACTTCCGGGAGACTACAGTGTATACCTCCCCAGGGGAAATAAAGTCCGACTCTGAGACTTAGCCCAACTTGACTCCTATTTTAGGCTTGTCACAGATGAAATTTTGCCACAGGGTCACTCTTTTGAAAAATTGCTATTCCAAGGTACTTCAGTGTATCACGATGCAGCTCATTGAACGAAGTGGCGTCGACCCACTGCAGTTCAATCTACCCACGACAGTTTAATCCACCCATTGCATTACGTTACGATGCGCAGAGGTTGAGCCGAGTAAGGTCCAGGAATGTTGTTAGAGGTATAGGCAACTATTCCGGAAAACTTCCTCCTTCGGCTTGAACACTCAATGACCAAGCAGTTACATGCGGTCATCGAAAGTAGAGGGCCGGATGTAGTCGGCATTCCAGCATCGATCCGGTCTTCGCGATATAAGCCGCACCAGCTGCCTGCTTTCTCGCCGTCGCCAACCTACAGACCACCAGCGATGACTTGACCCGTAGCAACCTCAACCAATTACCTTTACCGCTACCAGTGCGCCACCGCCCATGGCGCCATCGCTGGGCAGCGGGTAATCATACCTATTCTGCCGGCAGAAAAGATATGTATCTGTGGCGGAAAGGGTACATATCTAGATAGCAGGTCTGCAGTACTGTACTTAGCTTTTCTGCCGGTAGAACAGGTAATCTAAGTGAAGATTACCACACAGCCCTTCCTTTCCACTGTCCTGAAAAACTTGGTGATACACAATGGCGCGTAATATCGCAGTGGTGGTCAAGACATGGCCAAAAGTGGTAAATTCGATTGTTGTATGATGATTGTTGTGGGACTGAACTTACGATCTGCTGGAATGCCGCAGCTGTAGCCGAGGCCGCCCAAGCGGGCAATGTAGTCAACACAGGCCGCAGCATCCCGCCCCTTGACGCAGGTAACATCAACACATTAGCATCGAGTCCGTTATATAGAAAGGTGTATGTATCAGAGCGAAGGAGGTTCACTCAGGCCAGCTGCCAAATCGACCCTCTTCCTACAGTTTACCACCTAGGACCTAACTCTCAACAATGGCGGATCCGACGGAGTTGTTGAACTCGACGGTCATGCCCATCATTAACAAATCCATCCAGCCGTTTCCCACATGCCCGTCCCTCACGCCGAGAGCCGGCCCGCCGCCCTCCATGCTCAGAGTCTCGATCGCAACCGACGAGATCCTCCTGGATTGCAGCCTAGCCCCACGCAAGCGTCCCAATTCCATTTAGTCGCCGATCAAAGACCCATCCCGCTCGCGCTTGTCCCTCTTCACAGCGTCGAATTGGCGCGCGACCGTGTGGGTGTATGAGGGGAGGAACCCCACCCCTGTTACCTATGCCTACCTTCCCAACCGTCGGGACAGCAGGCAGACAGATGCTAATGTAGAAGCGGAAGAATTCATCTCCCTCGAATATGAGACAACGTTGACAGGTCTCTCAACCCTACAGACCCTTCGCACGGGGAATCAATATGATGATGCCGATGCTGCGGCCGCTGGGCTCCATGCCCTGACGCTCTCAATATTGTGTAAGAAATACATCCCTTCAATCTGACAACAGACTTAATAAATTCTTTGCAACAATCATGTTCACATTCTCAGCCCTCGCTGTTTTGTCCAAGCAAAACTGGCGCTCGCTTGACGCCGTTTACCCACGATCCGGTCCTGTCCAGCCGCTCCTCTTCAGCCACGCTTCAAATGAGCTAGCGGTCAGTCCAAGTTCCTCAGCGGAGCGGTCTACCTGTGGATCCAGAGCCCCGTAGGCGACCTTGCTCTTTGGAGTGATGGCGGCCCATTGCATCATCTGCTTGGCGTCGTCTTTAAAAGGTGGCCCGACAAATGGAGCCGACAATCGCCAAACTCTTCAACTGATGTTGGGGAGTGGATGGCTGGCTGCCCAGTGACTCTCGTGAAGGTCTCTGCCATCTCCTGCGGCGTGACCCGGGGCTCATGACGAGGTACGTCTTGCCGCGCGTCCGATCGATGCCCAAGTCGAATACTTCTGTTTTGTAGCAGGTGTGATTAGACAAAAACTACACGTTAGGGACCCGTTCTAGCCCCATCGCCGTTACGTTTTTTTCCCCGTCCTCTTGATCGAGATGGGATGCTGAACTCACTTGCTGCGAAAGAGCCCATGTCATATTCCGGATCTGTCCACTGGGCCACCTGGTCTGACGGAATTGGATAGCAGAACCTAGCTGCCCCGTCTCTACGCCATGTAGAAGTGGGAGAGAAAGTCAGTTTGGTTTGTTTCTTATTTTCGATAGAAACAATCTCTTCGGGTTATGTGGGAGGGTCGGATGAGGTGCAGCTCGACATACCCTGGCGTCGACAATACTGTCGCCATTGTAGATTCGTGTAGAAGAAACCCGGTATGAGACAAGTGACTCTTCCTGGGAGCTCTTCTCTGGCGATCTTCTCGACGGCATGCTTGTTGTTCATGTGGTAGAGCTTAGGAAACTGGCCAGACGTGGCCTGCATCATGTCAGGCAGGCTGCTGTATACAAAATGTTGAACATTGCACTCCTTGGCGGCAAGAACAATGTTACGTCCGGCCTGGATCTCGTGCTGCATCTCCTCTTCATCAACTATCTCCTTGTCAGGATGCCGCTCGCTGGTAATGGCGAAGACTCCGTAGGCGCCAGCAAAGGCCTTTCGCAGAGTCTCGATATCGTACACGTGTGCGGCAACAACCTCCAGCCGGCCATCATTGTTTTGCTCCTCGGCCAGGAGCTTCTGGGCCTTGGACGAGCCTGGGTCGCGAGTGCCAGCTCGGACAATCCACGATTTGGATTTGAGCAATGCCCGAACGACGCCACCGCCTTGGTGTCCCGTGGCTCCAAGGACGACGATGACTCTTGGATGGCTTGAGGATGTCGACATGTTTAGTACAAGACTAGCCACGCAGCCGTATTAGAATCGAAATGAGAAATTCTGGATTCAGGATGTCAGAAAAGGGGTCTCTAAGACATAATCCGAATATTGAGGGACGAGTTCGAAGATGACTATAGGAGCAGGTCTATGGTTTCTTATATTTAATTAACAGCTTAATAATTAGGAAAATTAAAACTAGGCTCGATTACCAATCAAAGTATACACACCATCTGCGGTTTTTATTTTTTCCTGGTGCCAGACTTCTGGTGCGCTGTGTGTGATCTTGTCACGCGGTATACCAGGTGCCCCTGGCCTTTGCAGGGCAAGGATTTCCTTTTGCTCGTGTGACAGTTATGAGCCCGGTTTGCGCAGTGATCTTGTTTCTCGCCTCTCACATTCCCTGCGATTAGCAGCCACACATGCAAAGGTCCATGGTTCGAATCACAGTCCGACTTTGCTCATTTCCACAGGGTGTGGAGTTTTGACCGTCGACGCCCTAGCGTTGCATACCTGTTGGGTACCAAAATGGGTGGAAGACCCGGCCCCCCCGGCCCCCCCCCCACCCCCCACACCCCCCCCCGACAAAAAGATGCGTAACGTATCTTATCAGCGAGTGAGCCATATCAGCGAGTGAGCCACTTTCTACCACCCTACAACAACTATTCGCAATTACAATACAACAACGCTAGCAACCAACTATAATTACATCAGAAATAGATGAATCAGATGATTCCCCAGCCTCCTGGCAATTACGGGCATTATAGCCAGGCTTGCCGTATACACTATAGCACCGATCCTCGCACGAGAACCCCCCTGCACCACTATTATCCGGCTACGTTTCTTGTGCTACCTCCCCACCTACGACCTTCTAGTCTAGTAGATCTCTTGCATCTTGCATAGTAAGTGATCCTCCAAGCCGTATACGTGTCTTTTTAGCCTTCCGGCGCTTGCTTAATGCCTCATTGTCCTTGCGGAGCGAAGAGACCGCTGACCGAAGGAGAGCCACCTGGTGCATTACAGCTATCGTACCCTTAGCAAGCTAGTCTATAACAGCCAAATTGAAGTTGGGGAGCTATTTGATGGTTGGCAATACGACTTGATGAGCGTTGAATATACGTCGGCTTCCGGGGGTTGTATAGTACCTAGAAGACCTAGGGTTGTATAGTAGCAAGTGGTGAGTTTGGAGGTTTGTATACGAAGCTAGATAATCTAGCTTAGAAAGCACCCTCTCTGTAACGGGCTGAGCCCTGTAGTGGCCTCGGCAACCCTTGGCCAACCCTAACCCTCATTGGGCACCCTGCCCCTGAATGTCAATACCAATATCGTAGGCAGCGACCCTCATCGTGCCTGCTGTGACGGAAGGCGCACCTAAGGCGCACCCAAGGCGCACCCAGGGTTGGGGTTATAGGTGCGCTTCCGCACTGGAATAGCTTCCTGGCAGGGGTTCCCCTTTTCCCACGCATCGCGTGGCCTGTATTCCTACCTTTCCCTCTCTCCTCCTCAGCTTTCGATTAGCAGAATTGAGTAGTATTAGCAGCGCCTTCGAGCCTCGCCCATATATTGCTCGTCTCTCAACACTGCCCTTTCAGGTTGTTGCTTCCTCTAGTCAGGCAGAGGCCATATCATCTATTTTGCTACGCCCTTCCTCTTCTTTCGTCGTTCCCTTTCTCTTCTTCTTCTTCTTCTTCTTTTCTTCAAGATTGGAGGTACTCGTAGAGTCGTCATCAGATAGTTGAAATATACTCCTAAGACCGTTACATTACCTCTAATCTTCCTCTTTTCGTAAGAATAGAGTATTTAGGACTAGTAGGTCATTCGCGTCGTCGTCTATAGGGAACTCTAGACGCGACTATTATGAAGCAAGTCCAAGTCGTCAACTAGGCGATATAGTACTAACGGGTCTATAAGACATTGGTATTCGACCGGTTAAGCGAGGAGCAATATCTTAGTACTTATAACCGAGTGAGCTATAACGTTGCCTATAAGATACTAGCTTCAAGGCTAGTTAAGCCCGTATATCGGATAGCGAGATACTAGCCTATAGGATTAGTTGAGCTAACGAAGGGACTCCTATCCTCTATAATTGGATAGTCGAGAATTATAAGGCTCGCGTTATCAATAAGGTAAGAGCAATACCTAGGCTATAAGCTTTAGTAGTATAGGAGGGTCACGAATCCTATATTTTAACCATTACTATAAGGGCGAAGACCTTAAGCCTAAAGGAGCCGAGTAGCTAGGCATAACTGAATACTATTACGACTTCAAGTCCTTAATAGGCAAGGCACTATTAGAAAGTCCTTAGTAGGCGAGGTACTATTAGAAAGTCCTTAGCAGTGAGGTACCATATAGAAAGCCTTAGCAGTGAGGCACTATTGGAAAGCCCTCTATTAGGCGAGGTACTACGGAAAGCCCTCTACTAAGCGAGGTATAATAGAAAGTCTTAATAGATAAATATTACGATGTCGGCAAACAACAACCCTATAAGCGAGGGCGGCTAAGAGGCTACTACCCTAACCTAGATCCTCTAACTACTTTCGGCCTAGAGCTAGCGCCTAGTCGAGATTGAAAATCGCTAAGCTATAGAGAGCGAGATATACTAGATATATATCTAAGCTATCTAGGAAGGCCTCGCCTCCCTACGAACCTAGTCCGCCCTAACCTTCGAGACTACCCTATAGGTAACATACCTCTACCGCTACCTATAGCGACTATTATACTAGCCTCGCCTCCTAGCTAGACAAAGAAGAAGATACGCTCCTAGATCCTCTATATTTCGATAGGAACTAGAAGAAGTACCGAAACTAGAGGTTGAAATAGAAGGAAAACTATATATAGATAGCTGCTTATTAGGCACCGCCGCTAATCAGTTACTTATATCTACTCCTAGCTAGGGGACTTACTATAGTCGATGGCAGCCGCTTTCTACAAGAGTAGTAGCCTAGAGGGCGCTCGCAACCCTATAGCCTTTCTTCAATACCTAACTACGATATAAGGATCCTAATATCGCCTAGTATACCCTTAACAACTTAGACTAGATGACCTAGGGCAAAACGGAGTCGTTAGTATTCTACCTATAATTTAAGAAGCAGCTTGCTAATATAGGAGGAGCTATATAGCACGACTATTTAGATCAACTACCTTAGGAAGACCCTCAACGAAGAGATAAAGGATCTTCTCGTTTTAATGCTCCACCTCCTAGTAGACTACCTAGGATTGTTTAAGAACTTTACCTCCTAGGGGCTAATATCGATGCCGAAGGTCTAACTAGAGGAGGATAGATAAGGCTACCCCTATATTCCTATAAGAAGGAACCCTCCTCCTAACTAGAGAGCGGCAAAGCATTAGAACGACAAGCGTATAGGTACCCCTATATAAGATATAATAGATTAGGAGCCTATAAGGGTTAGCTAGGCGATATAGAAATAGAACAGGAATTAGTTAGCAAGCAAGCGAAATAGGCTAATAAGAAGGAAATAGAGCTACTATAAAGAGAAGTAGTATCTATAATATAGAAGGAAGGGATATTAGATTATAGAATACCTACTTCTTCCCCTATAGCGTCCTAGTATATTAACCTAGGCTTATATTAAGAAATTACCCTAAGCTCCTAAGGATCGAAGATCTAGTAGATATAGATAGGGATTCCTCTAACTAGGAGGAGGAAAGCGATAAGGAGTTAAAAGATTAGCTCCTAAGAAGTCGTTATTAGGAGTACTTAGAGGTAGTACGGAATAGAAGAGAATAGAGAAGAAGATAGATAGCCCCCCTATTTATATTAATATTAGCATTAATGAACTTATTATACTAAAGCCTTTATCGATAGCAGATATTTGTCTATACACTATTAGTCTCTCCTTCGCGAAACGTATATACCTCCTATATATTCCTATTACCCTATATACCTTAAGCAAGTCAACGTAATAGTTAAAGGCCTTATTCGATATATAGCCTATATAGATACTAATATCGATAGTATAAAAACAACTATATCTTCATTATATTATCCTAGACTAGAAGGACGATATTATTCTTAGGCGACTATAGATAGACGCTAAGGATATAACTATTTCCCCTCTTAGAAGGAATTAAAGATTAGGACCTTAGGGCTAGTAATTAAGGAAAGGAGCTAAGAGGAGGGAGCTACCCTATTAGTCTCCTAATAATTGGCAAGTATTTTAGCTCTTATAAAGAGAGCTAGAAGAACCTAGAGAACCTGCCCTAACTAGAAGGAGCCTATTAGGATATTTAGCTAGCCTAGTAGATATCGAGAAAGCCCTAGTACTAAAGAAGTATAGAGACCCTAGATAGAAGCTGCTATAATACTACTATAAATTCCTTCCCCTCTTTAACTAAAATGCTATAGACTAGCTACTACCCTACTAACTAGGGTAGACTACGAAATTCCTTTAGAAAAGGACGAGAATAGATAAGAAAAGCTCCTACTTAGGGCTACTTTATAGGATATCGAGAGAGGAATTAATCGTCCTATAGAAAACCTTATAGAACTTCTTAATAAGAACTTTATCTAGGTAAGTAGCTTATTAGCCTTAGCCCCTATTTTATTTTAGGAAGCCTAGAACTACGCTTCTATATCGATTACTATAGGTTGAACGCTATTATATATAAGGACTATATCTACTTCCCCTAATCAAAGACTCTTAGGTCTCTATTAAAGGCGAAGTAGCTTATAAAGCTAGATATAATTGCTATATTTTATAAGATCTAGATTAAGGAGGGAGACAGTAGAAGACGGCCTTCTATATAAGATATAGGCTTTATAAATAGCTAGTTACCCCCTTTAGCCTAACTAGCGCGCTAGCTACCTTCTAGCGCTATATTAATAAGATATTATAGGAGTACCTCGACGAGTTCTGCTTAGTATATATATACATATTATTATCTACTCAAGTTCTCTCCGACTATAGGAGGAAAGTTAAAATAGTTATAAAGAAACTCTAAGAGGGTCTCTAGGTTGATATCGATAAATGCAACTTCGAGGCGAAGAGCGTAAGTATCTAGGGTTTATCGTCGAAGCTAGGAAGGGGATCTATATCGATCTAGAAAAAATTAAGGCGATTAAGTAGTAGGAGTATCCTAAATCTATTAAGGGAGTTTATAGGTTTATTAGATTCGCTAACTACTACTAAGAGTTTGTCCTAACTTCTTAATAGTAGCATGCCCTTAACTACCCTTACTAAGAAAGGAGTTCCCTTTATCTAGTCACCTTAGTATAAGGAAGCCTTTAAGCAACTTAAGACCCTCCTTATTACCCCTATCTTAGCCTAGTAGGACCCTAACTAGAAGATAGTAGTCGAAATAGACTCCTTAGGGTATATAAAGAGGAGCACTTTCTTAGTACACGACGAGGGAATCTTAACTAGTAGCCTTCTTCTTGAAGAAGAAACGTAGTAGAGTATAACTACCTAATATATAATAAGGAGCTCCTAGCCATTATATAATGCCTTGAATAATAGGATGTAGAACTACGAAGTATACGTCCTTCGAGATCTAGACGACTATAAGAACCTCGAATACTTTTAGAAGAAGCGGTAGTTAAGCGAGAGATAGGTCTATTAGCGGAAATCCTCGCCTATTATAACTTTAGGCTAAGGTATTGGCCTAGCAAGGAAGCGAGTTAGACTAGACTCTCTTGAGGAGAGAATAGGATATACTAGCTAATAGATTTGATAAGCGCCTAGCGGGGCGCTACTTCTAGTTGCTAAAAGCTTAGAGAGGCTATATCTCTATATCGAGCCTAGATCAAGACCCTCCTAAATATAGCAGCTATAGGAGAATTAGAGTCCCCCTCTAGTTAGCCGAGACGAAAGTCAATATAGGATTTATAAGGGCAGGCGACTAGGATAGAGAGGGCAACGACAATACTAATAAGTTAGACCTACTAGAGAACCTATTCGCCGAAGGCCTACTTAAGGACCTTTAGAACTAAGGACTAGAAGCAAATAACTAGTACTAGCTAATTCGCTAGATAGTTAGAGAGGGCGAAAGACAATTACCCTTATATAGAGACACCTATCTCAATTTCTAAATTCGATCGACAAAGGAAAACGACTCTATTAGAGGGGACGGATTTAGGTCCTATTCTCTACTAACTACTTGAATTATCTAAGAGATATACGACTCGGCTCTCTCTAGTTACTAGGTAGAGACCTTACTAAACTATTAATTGCCCGCAACTTTACTTGGCCTAGCCTTAGCCAAGATATCCGAAAGTTCCTCTAGAAATAACGTTTATAGAAGGATAGCGATATAGAGAGAGAAGCGAAGAGGCTTATTAAGGCTACTACCTATCCCTAAACGAATTTAGAATGAGATTTCGATAGATTTTATTACTAGATTACCCCTATCTAGCCCTAACTAGGATATAATTATATCGTTACTAACCGCCTATCGAAGAGCGTAATATTTAAGGCAATAGCGAAACGACCAAAGTAGTAGCCGGACAGCTACTTAAATGCCTAATTCGGCATTATAGTCTCCCTTAGCGATTGTCTTAGATAGAGGCCCTTAGTTTATTAGTCTTATATAGAAAAGATTTACAAGCTCCTTAAGATTACCTAGCGGTTGTTAATAGCCTTCTACCTAGAAACTAATAGCGTAACGGAACGAGCAACTAGGTGCTAGAGCATTACCTTTGCTATTATATATATACTAGCAAGATAACTAGGTAGATATTGCCTATAGCAATATTGGCTATCAACAACTAAACTATAATATCGATAGGAATTAGCCCCTTTTTCCTAATGTATAGCTACAATATAGATCTTCTTGACCTATCTAGAGGGCGGGAAGGACTATAGATTACTAGAAGGTCTCTAATAGTAGCCTATAGAGAAGCTTTCGTCGCTAAGCTTAAAGAGGCAATAGAAGTGGTATAAGCGCGATAGCTGCTATATAGGAGCAGTAGGAAGAGTACGTAAACCAAGACGGTAAGTAGCTGAATAGTTCTATATAGGAGATAAGGTCTAGCTCCGTCTAAGGAATATCAAGACTAGCAGCCTTGAAGAAGCTCGACTAGCTTAACGCCAAATATATAGTTATAGAAACTAATCAGCTCTACGCCTACCGCCTAGATATACCGCTAGGCATTTACAATGTCTTCTATATTATATAGTTGAAGAGAGCTAGCGATGACCTACTACTATTATAGAGGTAGGATGACACCTAACCTCTAGCAATTATACTAGAAGATAGCCTAGATAGTGAAGGAATAGCAAGTCGAAGAAATCCTCTAAGCTAAGATATAAGAGCCGGAACTAGAGTACAAGTCAAGTAGGTAGGCTACGTAAAACCTATATAGGAACCTTTAAGCGCCTTCTAGAAATAGAAGCATTAGACTAGTTTGAGGCTACCTATAGAAAGATTATAGAAAGCGATGCTTCCCCTAGGAGGGGAGGGGGGTAATATAACGGGCTAAGCCTTAGGAAGCCTCTATAAGGCTGAGCCTGGGCAGGCCTCGGCCACCCTCGGCCGACCCCTAACCCTCGTGCATGCCCCTGCCCCTGAACGTCAACACCAATATTGCTAGCAGCGACCCTCATCGTGCCTACCTCTTTCGGGTTGCTGCCTTCCTCTAGTCAGGTAGAGGCTACGTTACCTACTTTGCTACGTCCTTCCTCCTCTTCCTCGTTCCCTTTCTTTCTTTCTTCTTCTTCTTCTTTTCTCCAAGATTAGATATACTCGTAGAGTCGTCATTAGATAGTTGAAATACATCCTAAGACCGTTATATTACATCTAATCTTCCTTTTTCGTAAGAATAGAGTATTTACTAGGACTAGCAGGTCAATTACGTCGTCGTTTATAGGGAACTCTAGATGCGACCATTATAAAGTCCAAGTCGTTAACTAGGCGGCAAGGTACCAACGGTTTCTATAATATATCGGCATTTGTCCGGTTAAGCGAGGAGCAATATCTCGGCGCTTGCGACCAAGTAAGCTACGACGTTGCTTATAAGATACTAGCTTTAGGGCTTATTAAGCATACGTTAGATAGCAAGATACTAGCCTACGGGATTAGTTGAGCTAACGAAGAGACTCCTATCCTCTGCAATTAGATAGTCGAGAATTATAAGGCTCGCGTTGCCAACGAGGTAGTAGAGCAATACCTAGGCTATAAGCTTTAGTAGTATAGGAGGGTCACGAATCCTATATTTCTAACCATTATACTACAAGGGTAAAGACCTCGAGCCTAAGGGAGCGAGTAGCTAGGTATAACAGAATACTATTACAACTTCAAGTCCTTAGCAGGCGAGGTACTATCGGAAAGTCCTTAGTAAGCGAGGTACTATTATAGAAAGCCCTTAGTAGGTGCTATCGAAAAGTCCTTAGTAGGCGAGGCATTATTGGAAAGTCCTTAGTAGGTGAGGTACTATTATAGAAAGCCTTTAGCAGGTGAGGTACCATTAGGAAGTCTCTACCTAACGAGGTATATCGGAAAGTCCTCTATCTAGCGAAGTATAATAGAAAGTCTTAATAGATAAGCACTATAATATCGATAAGCAATAATCCTATAAGCGAGGGCAGCTAAGAGGCTACTACTCTAACCTAGATCCTCTAGCTACTCTTAGCCTAGAGCTAGCGCCTAGTTGAAATTAAGAGTCGCTAAGCTATAGAGAGCGAGATTACTAGATATATATCCAAGCTATCTAGGAA
Source organism: Achaetomiella virescens (assembly GCA_031001845.1). Classification (NCBI taxonomy): domain Eukaryota; kingdom Fungi; phylum Ascomycota; class Sordariomycetes; order Sordariales; family Chaetomiaceae; genus Achaetomiella; species Achaetomiella virescens. The sequence continues at coordinate 29,799 of JARNGD010000173.1, forward strand.
AGCCTCGCCTCCTTGCGAACCTAGTCTATACCTATCTTTAAGACTATACTACAATTGGCGACACCTCTACTATAACCTATAGTGACCATCACCTTATCTTTACTACCTAGGTAGACGAAAAGAAACTAACCCTACCTAATCCCCCTTGCTATAATAGGAACTAGAGGAAGTTCTATATATAGAAGTAGGAGATGGAGAGCAAGTTGGAGACGGATAGCTAGTACTTAGAACTAAGAGAGACTAGTTCTCCTATATCTTCGCCTATCTTATAGATAGCCTATAAGCTATAGCGGCGGCTTATTACAACTATAGTAAGCAAACTAGTAGTATAGAGCCTTTAGAGTTCCTCTAATACTTATCGTCTTGCTATTTAGATCTAAACCTCTTATAGAAGGCTCTCGACAAGTTAGGGTCGATGACGTAAGGAGAGAGGGAGCCCTTCGCCTTATTCCTCCTAGGTTCGAGAAAGAGCTAGCCAATATAGGCAGAGCTAGGTAGATATCTATAGTCAAGATCAACTACCTTAAGAAGGCCCTCAATAGAGAGATATAGAAGGAGCTTAAGAGCTAGCTCAATATACCCGAAGAGTACTACCTATATATATACGCCCTCTATAACCTTAGGGCTAACCTTGACGAGTTCCGTGCTTTCTCCTAGCAGCGTAGTCTCTAGTAGACTAACTAGAATAGGGCCCGAGATAGAGCACGAAGCCCTTCCCCTAACTAGAGGGCTATAAGGATGAAGTACTTAAATACGCTACTTTAAGACGCTATAGAGTAAGAGCCTATAAGGATTAGTAGAGTAGTATAGAAGTAGAATAAGGAACTAGCAGGTAAACGAGCGAAGTAGGCCGATAATAAGGAAATAGAGCTACGCTATAAGGAGAAGCGGTATCTATAATATAGAAGGAAGGGATATTAGATTATAGAATACCTAATTCTTCCTCTATAGCATCCTAGCATATTAATCTAGGCTCGTATTAAGAAATCGCACCCAAGCTCTAAAGATCAAAGATCTAGTAGATATAGATAGGGATTCCTCTAACTAGGAGGAGGAAAGCGATAAGGAGTTAAAAGATTAGCTCCTAATAGAAGTCGTTATTAAAAGTACTTAGAGGTAATACGAGAATAGAAGAGAATAGAGAAGAAGATAGATAGCCCCTCTATTTATATTAATATTAGTATTAATAGAACTTATTATATTAAAGCCTTTATCGATAGTAGATATTTGTCTTATATACTATTAGTCTCTCCTTTGCAAAACGCCTATACTTCTATATATTCCTATTACCCTATATCCTTGAGCAAGTCAACGTAATAGTTAAAGGCCTTATTTAATATATAGCCTATATAGATACCGATATCGATAGGTATAAAAACAACCGTATCTTCTTTTTATATTATCCTAGACTAGAAGGACGATATATTTCTTAGGCGACTATAGATAGACGCAAGGATATAACCATCTCCTCTCTTAGAAGGAATTAAAGATTAGGACCTCAGGGCTAGTAATTAAGGAAAGGAGCTAAGAGGAGGGAGCTACCCTATTAGTCTCCTAATAATTAGCAAGTATATTCGGAGCTCTTATAAAGAGAGCTAGAAGAACCTAGAGAACCTACCCTAACTAGAAGGAGCCTATTAGGATATTTATAGCTAGCCTAGTTATGACGAACGGTCCGTCCCTACGTCTAAGAGGGACTCCTGAAGGTATGTTAGGGTCGGGATAACTATTCGGTAGAGCCAAAAGGTCTACAACAAATATATAGAGTGATTGTCCTCGCAAGTTCCTAGAAGACTAGAACTTTGATTGCTTACTGAGGAAGCTACTATAATGCCCGTAGGCCTAAAGATTGTAGACTATATATAAGCTTTCCTCCTAAGGCGCTCGCGGTGCTCGCGCCTAATTACTTATAGCGTCTTAGGTACTACGCTATACTATACCCCTAAGTACCCTCAAGTATCTTATATACTACAACCTGCTTGCCCTTATATACCCTCGTAGCATTCTTAGCCTTCTTCCTATTAGTATGCCTAATTCTTATAACGATTGGCTTATAGCTATCCGCGCGCCCTACTAGGTCTACCTTCTATAGCCACCCTATTAGCTTAATTCGTGACATTTAATTTGTAATACGATGCCCCCTCTCTAAGGTCGATGCCTTAGCGACCTTTATTATTTCTGCATCCTGAAATAGCGCTAATAGCCCCCTTCCCTAGGTACTAATAAGGTCCTTTATTCATCCTATTATTCTTGTTTATTATAGCTGACTATATTCGAAAGAAAGAACGAGCACTAATTGTAAGCGCGACTAGGCGCGATTCCTCAAACGATTTGGTGCTATTATACTAGATTGTATATACTATAAAGAAAACAGCCTTTAGTATATCGCTTCTAATCGATACGACCGCTATCTACCTTATATAAATACGTCGCATTCCCGCTACGATGTTTATAGTATTGACTATAAGTACCTCCCTTTATTTGTCCTGTCGTATACTGACCATCGTAGTACGCCTTTTATTTAAGAAAAGGAACGTCTCGATGCTAAGCGTCAAGCTACGTTTAGCAAGTTGCTTCGTCTCGAGCATTAGTCTTATACTCTAGAGGCGAGAGCCTTAGCTACCTTTCGTCGGGAGTCTTGGTTGTTAGAGGAGGAGGAGCACGAGGAACGGGCGCCTCCTCGAGTATACTAGCGGCTACAACTACTATACCAACTTCTTCTACGACTCTAGCTTCTTCTACGCTTCCTTTATTAGACCCCTTCTTAGGTTTTAACTAGTTGGCCGATCCTTCTTTAGACCTAGGTATTATTAGGGGAGGTCCTTCGTTCCTAGCCTCCTAGGGTTCTAGCGGTAGAAGTCCTCTAGTTTCTTAGGATAGTAGAGGTTCTTGACGGGTTCCTATAAGTTGTCTTCGTATCCGAAATCTAGCTATTTGACGAGGTATTCGAGTCGTCCGTCGTTAAGTCAAGAATCGAGAATTTCTTTAATATCCTATTCTTCTTCTTCGTCTTTAGCCTCGATATTAGTTTCGAGTCGTATGTTCCTAGGTACTAGTTCTAAAAGTGAAATATAAAAGATATTTGTCTATAACCTTATCGTTTTAGTAAGGATAGTCGATAGTTAGTATTTCTAATCTTTTCCTCGATCTTAAATAGTCTAATCTTTTTAAAGTCGAGTTTCTTCGATGGTTGTTTTATCTATAAATTCTATAAGATAAGGTAGACTTTGTCTCCCCTCTTAGGCAAGGTCCCTCGAGCCGATTCTTGTCGTAGTACTGCTTTATCTAGTCCCTAACGAACTCAAGTTCCTGCTTCAGCTTATTATATAGAGCGTATATTTACTCTACCTTGAATGTTGCCCTAGGTAATATAACTTCTAGCCTCTAGCGTAAGTCTACTTTATAACTAAAGTTTATAAAGAATGGTATGACTTTTATAGTCTCGGTGATAGTAGTATTGTATATGAGTTAAGCGACTAGTAATAAGTCAACCTAATCGTCTTATTTAAAGTTAATATAATACTATAGGTATTATTCAATGATCTAGTTCATCCGTTCTATCTATCTATCTATCTAGGGGTAGTAGGCTGACGAAGGCTTGCTCTTGACTCTAAGCTTCGTCATTAGAGCCTTCTAAAATCTTGAAACGAACTTAGTATCTCGATCTATAATCTACTCCTTAGGCTATCTATAGACTAAAGTGACGTTCCTATAAATTACGTCTATAAGTTGCTCTACTAACTAGGTCTCTTTATATAGGAGGAAGTATATCTACTTAGTAAGTCGATCTACTACTATAAGGATGCTATCGTACTTCACTCCTATCGTGTATCTTCTAAGACTAGTAGCTTTATAATGAAGTCTATCGTAGCTGAACTCTATAGTCGTTCCGCAACTAGTAAAGGTTATAAAAGGCTATAAGGTTTATATTATAAGGCCTTTGCTTTCTTATAAATATAGTATTTACTAACGACTTCTACTATAACTTTCGAAAGTTCGGGAAAGTCGTAATGCTGCCTGACCTTCGCAATAGTCTTAGCAATACCTAGGTGTCCTCTGAGTTTTGACTTGTAGATTTCTTGAACGAGGAAGTTATGCTATAATATATCGATATAGGCCTTGCCTTTATACTAAAGAGCGTTCCCTTATTGGTAGACTCCCTATTTCCTAAGGTCGTAGCAATCCTATTCCTATTCTTTAACCTAGTTTAGGGTATCTAGCATCTATTGCTATCCCTTATCCTAACGTTTTCCTAAAGATAGCGTAATACTCTAAGATCTATTATAGAGGGTATATATTAGGCTCTATCCTCTATTACTAAGACGTAGCAACTTTATAGTTATTAGTTGGTTAGGATTTATACTTTAAGAACTATCTAGCTATTTAAATAATAGTAGTTATTTTAGTAATTCCATTAAAGTGATCTATCCTCCTATTTAAGGCATCGCTATATATATTTTCTAAGCCTTTCTTATAGTAGTCGTAAAGTTGAACTAGGATAAGAAGTTTGACTAGCAGATATATTATCTACTTACTAGTTCCTTCGTAGTCACGAAGTATACTAGGTTCTTATAGTCTATATAGACCTATACTTTATATTATACTACTAAGATATAGTCTCTATTCTCTAAATGCTTCGATAATAGCAAGTAGCTCTTATGTATATTGGGTAGTTCTTCTAAGGTCCTTGGAGCTTTCTAGAGAAGAACGTAATAGGATATAGCTTACTATTCTCGTCTCTCTAATTAAGTTATACTCTAATCGTAAAGTCTAAAGCATCTGATTCGACCTGAACTACTTCTATAGGTCTAGCAATACGAGTATAGGTTCTATAGTAACTATTTCGCGGATAGTCCTAAATTTTGCTCGTATTCCGCTTGCTATTTAAAGACTATATCCTTCCTTATAAGTTCGTAAGGGATCTTGCAATATCGCTAAAGTTCCTGATAAATATCCTAATAAAATTGACGAAATCTAAGGAACCCTCTTACTTCTATAGTACTTATTGGTATAGGCTAGTCCTTAACTACTTGATCTTTTCTAGTTCGATTCGAATTCTCCTAGCGAGATTTCGAATCCTAGGAATACTATCTTTCTAATATAGAACTCGCTCTTCTCTTATTGACTAAGAGCTTATATTTATAGAATATATCGAGTATCTCCTTAATATATTTCTTATATTCCTCGAGTATCTTAGAGTAGATGAGATATTATCTAGGTAATAGACTATAAATCTATTATAATAATTTCGAATTGCGTAATCGATAATAGCTTAGAACGTCGCTTGGACGTTCGTTATCCGAATAGTATAACTAGGTATTTATAATGTCTATAGGGTATCTGGAATGCTATCTTCTACTTATTACCCTCCTTAATATAAATATAGGTATATATAGTTGGTAGATTAAGACGCGTAAAGTATTATGCTCCTATTAGCTGATCCTATAAGTATAAAATCAGGGGTAGGGTACCAATTCTTTACTATTTACTTATTCAGCTATTAGTAGTCTATATATATCTAGAGCTCCCTATTCTTCTTAGGAATAAAGGACTAGGTATTCTACTAGCAATATCGATAGTCTAATATACCCTATCTTGAGGTTCTTCTTAAGATATCTCTCTAACTTAGTATCTTATTTCTTATTAGTATAATATACCTTGAAAAACTTCAACTAGGCCCCTTCCTTGAGCTTGATCTTATAATCCTAAGGTCTATAGTCTAGTAAGCCTCGAGATGCTTTACCTCGAATGCTAGGTATCCCCTATAGTCGTCTAGGATCCTGCCTATTTCTATATTCTTCGCTATACTTTATAGTATATAAACTTATTGATACCTAACTCTACGCTTGCTACTTCGAGTTCTATAAGCAGCTTTCAAATATAAGCTATCCTTACTTATCGACTAAGATTATAGCTACTTCTTACTTCGCCTATAACTTCTTCCGTCGCTTTATATAATATTCTTGACCCTAGTATACTACTTCTTCCTAAGTCTAGGGGATCTATTCTATCCTCGACTATCTTATATAGTAGATCTACAAATGACACTCTTCTTAGTGTTCCATTCCTTTATAATCCTTTCTATGCTTCCTATCGGATTAGTTGGATACTCCCTCCTTTCTCGAGGTCGTAGATAGCTATCCCCCTTCCAATCGATATCTAGGTCGTATTCCCTATACTATAGGCCCTAAGGATTATATCCTTATCCGGCCCTATATCTATAATGTCGAATACTACTTAGGTAGTTTGCTTTCTACTCGATGTCGAGTAGCTCTATCTCTCGTTATACCTATTATTTGGAAATAGTCCTTTGACGATATATAACTCTCCTTCCTTGATTCTCCAAGGAATCCTAAGCCTATTGACGAATGCTAGTAAGATAAGGTCGAGTCGTGACCCTCTATCTACTAATGCTAGTACCTAGAATCCTTTCTAGCGTGCTATAACCTAGATCCTCTTATTAGGTTTATTGTCCTAGTTCTAAATTATAGCAACCTCTTATAGGCTTGCTAGGAGATTATAGAAAGCCCTCTATCTATATCGACTCTACCTACATCGTGCGGCTTTCCTAAATAAGTTTACTACTTTTTGCTAGGCCTCTTAGAGGCCCTTAAGCTATTTCCTAAACGCTCCTAGTAAATTAAGGCGTCCCTATCTATACCTTAGCTCGCGGCGTCGAGTATCTGGTTTTCCTAGAGCTATTCCTTATATTTAATTTCCTATTTAGGGTCAATAGTCTCCTTCTTTACTTATAGTATAGGCGATTCTATTCCTACCTTCCTTATACCTAGCGGAAACCCTTAAGATCCTTGATCTTATACTAAGTATGCTAATAGTAGTCCTAGCTTAGGCAGTTGCTATAGTCCTGCTTAACGAACCTATACTACCTATATAGTTCTAGCTATACTCGCTTTAGTACTATATAAAATATATAGTATATCTTCTATAGAAATTCTAAAGGCTTCCTAATCCTCCTTCGCTATAGTCGAACGCCTAGGTAATAGCCTCTAGTTAACTATTAGCCTTAACGAATCGAATCGGCTAGTAGTTATAGTTATACTTCTCCTTAAAGTGATAACGATATCTATCTCTATAATATACTAGAACTATAGAATCCTAATATAATTCGGGTTCTAAGGATAAATCCAAAGGACATCTCCTTTAATAGTAGGGACTTCTAGCTCGAAGCTATCCTATATAACTTCTATTATAGTCTTCCTATTGCTGATATATATATACTACTACTAATACTACCGCTATATAGGGATTTGTCGTCCTTCCTTTTATATAGCTGCTTCAGCCTTCCTGAATTCCTATTCTAGGTTATAGATATTGGCCTTAGGAATCTATCCCTTAGTAGGTAGTAGTCCGTCCTACTTCTAGTCTATAGGTTCTACTACTAAAGGATTTCGTTGTAGAGCTCTTTATAATGCTCCTCTAGATCGACCATTTGTTCTTTATTAGTCTAGTGTCTAGCTCGAAGGTACTTAACCTTGGCCTTAAGTCGTATAAGCTGGTTCTCAACTATATCGTCCAACTATATATCGCTAATATTACTATTGGTATACTTAGTATTATAGTCGTCGTTGACTTCCTAGTTGTCTTATCGAGCTAGTATTCCTAGATCGCTAATAGTAGTCTAGGCCCTAGCAGCGCAAGTATACTACTATACCCTAGTAATAACTTCTTCTCGAAAAGCCCGTATTGCTATAGTAGTGTCTTCTCCCTTGGAGTCGACTTCTATAGTATCGCTAAGTCTATCATCAAAAATATACTTGTAATAACTAACCTCAACCACCTTAATATACTTGTCGATAATAGTAGTTTCCTAGTCTAGGATAGGCTTCTAGTCTTTCTTCAGGGACTTGCATTCCTATTTAAAGTATCCCTTTTTACTATAGTTGAAGCAAGTAACTTAGGACTTATCCTTCTTCTTGCTTCTACCCTACTTCTAGGTAGCATCTACATCTATCGTACCTAAGTATATGCTATATAACGTACTATACTAACGCTTCTATCCGACGTTCGCTCTAGCACTGGCCTAAGCCGTACTGCTTCTGCCCCTATACTACTACTTGCATTAGTATAGGCGATCGTCGATCCTAATTGCTATAGCAATATACTTGTCGAGTAAGTCCGGCCTATCAACCTTATATAGCTCGTCCTTAACCTCTTCCTTAAGGCCGTCGTAGAACAACTATATAAGGCCCTCCTCGTTGATCTTAGCACGAAGCGAGTCCTGCCGGAACTAAGTAGCATAGTTCGTAGCCGACTTAGTCTATCGAAGTCGTATAAGTCGTTCCTATACGTAGAGCTTTTCGTCTATATCTCTAAACACCTTACGGAGTTCCTCCTTAAACCTATTATAGTTGCTAAAGACCTATTGAGTGAATTCGTCCTAGTTGTCTTTATCCTAGTTCTTTAGGTAATCGTTAAGAGTTGGTTCGAACTACTTGAGTACTCTTCCCTCTAAGCGTAAGGCTACGAAGCCGACCTTCTAAACCTCATTAGCGAAACGCTTAAGGTAGTATAAGAAGTAGGCTTTCATTAAGACAAGCCATCTAGCAAGTTCGTCCTTGCTGCCTCTATACTTGGCTAGAGCCTCGAGTTTAGCCTTAATAGCGGTGCCTATCTAGAGCCGAGCATTTTCAGCCTCGAGCTAAGCAATACACTCCTAGATAGGTCCAAATATCTATTGAACTTGGGCTACCATTAGAGTAGTGACATTTGGGGTCAAAGGAGTAGGCGTATTTAGGGATTAGGAGCTATAATAGTAATCGTATACCTTTAGTCAAGTCCATAATAGATAAAAGGTAGAGTAAGCAATATATAACGAACGGTCTATCCCTACATCTAAGAGGGACTCCTAAAGGTATATCTAGGGTCGGGATAACTATTTAGTAGAGCCAAAAGGTCTACAACAATATATAGAGTGATTGTCCTTATAAGTTCCTAGAAGACTAGAACTTTGATTGCTTACTAAGGAAGCTATTATAGTGCCTATAGGCCTAAAGATCGTAGACTATATACAAGCTTCCTCCTAAGGCGCTTACGGTGCTCGCGCCCCGATTACTCGTAGCGTCTTAGGTACTATACCATGCTATGCCCCTAAGCGCCCTCAAGCATCTTGCATACTGCAACCTGCTCGCCCTTATACGCCCTTATAGCATTCTTAGCCTTCTTCCTATTAGTGTGCCTAATTCTTATAACGATTGCTTGTAGCTATCCGCGCGCCCCACTGGGTCTGCCTTCTGCAGCCACCCTGTTGGCTTAATTCGTGACACTTAATTCGTGACACTAGTAGATATCGAGAAAGCCCTAGTACTAAAGAAGTATAGAGACCCTAGATAGAAGCTGCTATATTACTATAATTCCTTCCCCTCTTCGACCGAAATACTATAGACTAGCTGCTACCCTATTAACTAGGGGTAGACTACGAAATTCCTTTAGAAAAGGACGAGAATAGATAAGAAAAGCCCTACCTTAGGGGCTACTTTATAGGATATCGAGAGAGGAATTAATCGTCCTATAGAAAAACCCTTATAGAACTTCTTAATAAAAACTTTATCTAGGCAAATAGCTTATTAGCTTTAGCCCCTATTTATTCGTTCAAAAGTTAGAGGTAGACTACGCTTCTATATCGATTACTATAGGTTGAACGCTATTATATATAAAAGACCAATATCTACTTCCCTAATCAACGAGACTCTTAGGTCTCTATCGAAGGCGAAGTAGCTTACGAAGCTAGATATATTACTATATTTTATAAGATCTAGATTTAAAGAGGGAGACAAGTAGAAGACGGGCTTCTATATAAATATAGGCTTTATAATAGCTAGTTACCCCCTTTAGCCTAACTAGCGCGCTAGCTACCTTCTAGTAGTATATTAATAAGACGTTATAGAAATACCTCGATAAGTTCTACTCTCTCTATTATAGACGATATTCTTATCTACTCTAATAGCTCCCTCTCTAACTATAGGAAGAAAGTCAAAATAGTTATAAAAAAACTCTAGGAAGCAGGTCTCTAAGTCGATATCGATAAATATAACTTCGAAGCGAAGAGCGTCAAGTATCTAGGGTTTATCGTTGAAGTAGGGAAGGGGATTTATTAACCCCAAAAAGATTAAGGCAATTTAGTAGTAGGAGCGCCCTAAGACTATTAAGGGAGTCCAAGAGTTTATTAGGTTCGCGAACTACTATTAAGAGTTTGTTCCGAACTTCTTAATAGTAGCAATACCTTAACTACCCTTACTAAGAAAGGAGTCCCTTTATCTAGTTGCCCTAGTATAAGGAAGCCTTTGAGCAACTTAAAACCCTCTTTATTAGTATACCTATCCTAGCCTAATAGGACCTAGACCGAAAGATAGTAGTTGAAATAGACTCTTTAGGATACGCGATTAGAGGGAGTACTCTCCTAGTACGACGACGAAGGAATCTTGCGACCTATAGCCTTCTTCATAAAGAAGAATAACGTAGTAGAGTGCAACTACCCTATATATAACAAGAAGCTTCTAGCCGTTATATAATGCCTTGAACAATAGGATATAGAGTTGCGGAGTATATTATCCTTCGAAATTTAGATAGACTAAAGAACCTCGAATACTTCTAGAGGAAACGCAGTTAAGCGAGAGATAGGTCTATTAGGTAGAGATCCTCGCCTGCTATAACTTCAAGCTAAAGTACTAGCCTAGTAAAGAGGTAGTAGTTCCTAATGCCCTCTCGAAGAGAATAGGATATACTAGTAGATGACTTGATAAGCGCCTAGCGGGCGTCACTTCTAGTTACTAAAGGTTTAGAGGGGCCGTATCTCTATATATCGAGCCTAGATCAAGACTCTCCTATATATAGTATAATAGGAGAATTGAAGTCCCCCTCTAGTTAGCTAGAGACGAAAGCTAATATAGGGTTCGTAAAGGCTAGCGACTAAGATGAAGAAGGCAATAATGCTAATAAGTTAGACCTACTAGAGAGCCTATTTGCTAAAGGCCTGCTCAACGACCTTTAGAACTAGGGACTAGAAGCAATAATAACTAGTAAGCTATTCGCTAGATGTTAGAGATAGCGAAAGACAATTACCCTTATAGTAGAGACTACCTATCTCGATTTCCAAGTATTCGATCGACGAGGGAAAACGGCTCTATTAGAGGGGACGGATTTAGGTCCTATTCCTCGAACTACTTCGTACCTGAATTATTCAAGAGATATACGATTCGGCTCTCTCTAGCTACCCTAGTAGAGACCTTACTAAACTATTAATTGCCTGGAATTTCACTTGGCCTAGCCTTAGCCAAGATGTCTAGAAGTTCCTTTAGAACTACGACGTTTATAGGAGGATAGCGATATAGAGAGAAAAGCGAAGAGGCTTATTAAAGCTACTACCTATCCCCGAACGAATCTAGAGCGAGATTTCGATAGACTTTGTTACTAGACTACCTATATCTAGCCCTAACTAGGCGATACATTATAGTTATTACTAACCGCTTCGAAAGCGTAATATTTAAAGTAATAGCGTTGATAATAACCAAAGTAGTAGCGGGCGACTTCTTAGCTACTTTATCTAGCATTATAGTCTCCCTCTACGATTGTCTTAGATAGAGGCCCTTAATTTTTAGTCTAGTATAGAAACGGATTTGCGAGCTCCTTAAGGTTACTCGGCGCTTATCGATAGCCTTCTACCTAGAAACTAATAGCGTAATGGAACGAGCCAACTAGGTAGTAGAGCATTACCTTTGCTGCTATAAACGACGTACTAGCAAATGACTAGGCGGACCTACTGCCTATAGCAATGCTAGCTATCAATAACTACACAACGTCGATAGGCATCAGCCCCTTTTTTCTAATATACGCTATAATATAGACCTCCTCGATTTAACTAGCGGACGGGAGGAACTAATACTACTAGGAGATCCCTAGTAGCCTAGCAGGCTTTTATCGCTAAGCTTAAGGAAGCAATAGAAGTAGTATAAGCTGCAATGGCTATAGCCTAGGAACGGCAAGAAGAATATCCAACCGTAATAGGAAGTTGTAGAGCAGTTTCGAGTAGGAGACAAAGTATAGCTACGCCTGAAGAACGTAAGACTAACGCCTCGAAGAAGCTTGACTAGCTCAATGCTAAATATATAGTTATAGAACTTATTGGTTCTTATACCTGCCGTCTAGATATACCGCTAGGCATCTACAACGTCTCTAATTATATAGTTGAAGAGAGCCGGCGATGATCTACTACTATTATAGAGGTAGGACGATACCCAACCTCTAGCAATTATACTAGAAAATAGTCTAGATAGCGAAAAGGAATAGCAAGTCGAGGAAATCCTTTAAGCTAAGACAATAAGAGCCGGAACTAGAGTACAAGTCAAGTAGCTAGGCTACGTACAACCTATATAGGAACCTTTAAGCGCCTTCCTGGAAATAGAAGTATTACGTTTAAGCTACCTATAGAAAGATTACGGAAAGCGATATTTCCCCTAGGAGGGGAGGGGGGTAATGTAACGGGCTAAGCCCTAGGCAGGCCTCGGCCACCCTCGGCCGACCCCTAACCCTCGTATATGCCCCTGCCCCTAAACGTCAACACTAATATTGCTAGTAGCGACCCTCATGCCTACCTCTTTCGGGTTGCTGCCTTCCTCTAGTCAGGTAGAGGCTATATTACCCACTTTGCTACGTCCTTCCCCCTCTTCCTCGTTCCCTTTCTTTCTTTCTTCTTCTTCTTCTTTTCTCCAAGATTGGATATACTCGTAGAGTCGTTATCAGATAGTTGAAATACACTCCTAAGACCGTTACAGCCTCGGCCACCCTTGGCTAACCCTAACCCTCGTACGCGCCCCTATCTCTAAACATCAATACTAATATCACTAGTAGCGACCCCTATCGTGCCTACCTCTTTCGGGTTGTTGCCTTCCTCTAGTCAGGTAGAGGCCATGTTACCTACTTTGCTATATCCTTCCCCCTCTTCCTCGTTCCCTTTCTTTCTTCTTCTTCTTCTTCTTTTCTCTAAGATTGGATATACTTATAGAGTCGTCATTAGCTTAGTTGAAATACACTTCTAAGACCATTACAATTACTACTTTTTATAAGATCTAGATTAAGGAGCGAGATAAGTAGAAGATAGCCTTCTAAGATATAGGCTTTATAAATAGCTGGTTACCCCTTTAGCTTAACTAGCGCGCTAGCTACCTTCTAGTACTATATTAATAAGACGTTATAGAAGTACCTCGACGAGTTCTATTTAGCTTATATAGACGATATTATTATCTACTCTAATATTTCCCGCTCTAACTATAGGAGGAAAGTCAAAATAGTTATAAAGAGACTCTAAAAGGCGGGTCTCTAGATTAATATCGATAAATGTAACTTCGAGGTAAAGAGCATTAAGTATCTAGGGTTTATCGTCGAAGCTAGGAAGGGGATCTATATTGATCTAGAAAAAATTGAGGCGATTAAATAGGAGCGTTCTAAATCTATTAAGGGAGTATATAGGTTTTTAGATTCGCTAACTACTACTAAGAGTTTATCCTAAACTTCTTAATAATAGCAATGCCCTTAACTACCCTTACTAAGAAAGGAGTCCCCTTCGCCTGGTCACCCTAGTACGAGGAAGCCTTCGAGTAACTTAAAACCCTCTTTATTAATGCCTTTATCCTAGCTTAGTAGGATCTAGACTAGAAGATAGTAGTCGAAATAGACTTATTAGGGTATATAATTAGAGGAGCACTTTCTTAGTATAACGACAAGGGAATTTTACAACTAGTAGCCTTCTTTTCGAAGAAGAATAATATAGTAGAGTGCAACTACCCTATAATAATAAGGAGCTCCTAGCTATTATACGATGTCTTAAGTAGTAGGATATAGAGCTATAGAGTATATTATCCTTTGAGATCTAGATAGATTATAAGAACCTCAATGTGAGAGGCGAGCATATATAGGCGAGGCTCAAGGGCGCTGGCAAATACTACTCAATTCTGCTAATCGAAAGCTGAGGAGGAGAGAGGGAAAGGTAGGAATATAGGCCACGCGATGTATAGGAAAAGGGGGAACCCCCTGCTAGGAAGCTATTCCTAGTATAGAAGCGCACCTATAACCCTAACCCTAGGTGCGCCTTGGGTGCGCCTTAGGTGCGCCCTCCATTATAACCCCCCCTCCAAAAAAGCTCGCCTCGAGCTTTTCCAGCCATAAAGGTCGAAACACGCTCCAAGCCGTATTGCTAAGCCGACTATACGATCATCGTTTCGGGGCCTCATTTCTTCTATTGCGAGCGCCGTAGGCGCCGGCCCCTAGCCACTAGCCTATCGTCATCCAGGTGAGGTTCTACATACTAGTCCTCGGCCGCGGCCAGCAACCACTCGTTGAGCCGTATCGGGGGCCTAGCCTAGTCCAGGTAGTCATCATGGAATCGCTTTAGGGCCGCCGGCGCGTTCCGGAAGTCCGACGCTAGATACTAAGCCAGGTCTAGGTCCAGCCACGCTACTAGGCTTAGTACTAAAGCTTACCGTAATAGGTCCGGCTAGCTAGGATCCTTTCGACCTCCTATTCCTCTTGGCCTACTATATCTTCGCCGGGCGGATTCTCGGCAGCTTACCCCGGCAACGGGTTGTTCGGGTACCGCCGTAGCCGGTCGGCTATAAATTCGGTCGATCTACGCCAGGATTCTAGGAGCTCGAGCCGGTAGGCCCTAGTAGTAGTCTTCTCGAGGATCCTATAGTATTGCTACGTAATGGGGAAGGAAAGCTTGTCGCTCGGGCGGCTAGTTAGTTCGGGGGACTGCTTGACGATAACTATATAGTCGCCGACGTCGAAATCTAGCTCGCGGCGATGTCGATTTACTTACGCCGCCTGTTCCTCTTAGCCTTCGTAATCATCTATCGGGCATAGTCGACGTAGCCTTGGATCCGGCGGGCCGCCTCTTACGCCGATTCGCGGTTCAGTTGCTCCTAAGGGTCGTCGAAATCCTACGTTCGGGATTCCTAGTCAAACGGCATCGGTATTGGGAAGCCGAATAAGACCTCGTACGGCTGTAATCTAGTACTATTATACGGAAGGCCTATCTAGACGGCGTCGAGGGCTAGGATCGCGCGAGACTAGTTATCTTGAAAGTGGCTGACGAATGGCCTTAGCCGCTAGTTGATATACTAGTTGAGGTTCTCGACTTGCCTAGCGGTCTAGGAGTACCCTACCGTTACCAGCTTCCATTCAATCCCGAGGATCCGGGATAGCTCGTCGGTAAATTCGGCTTAGAATTGCGGTCCCCGGTCGCTAATGATCTCCTTTAGTAAGCCATATACTTGGTATAGGCCCTTATAGTATATCTTCGCTACGTCGCGGGCGGTAGCGCTTCTCTTATACGGAATAGTCTATAATGCCTTCGTTAGTCGATCGATTATAACCAACGCATTATTATAACTATAGCGGTCTAGCAGCAGTTCGTTAAAATCTATAACCAAGCATTGCTAGGCCCGTTATAGTAGCGGGATCGGCTATAATAGCCCTAGGGTCTTGTCGCGCGGGTGCTTCGATAATCGGTATAGCATATAGTTGTCGACGAAGATCCTAATATCGCCGCTCATCCTTAGCACTAGTACCGGGCGGCTACTAGCTTCTTGGTCTTGCTCCGGCCGGGGTGCGCCGTAACTAGTCGGCTATATGCCTCCTAGATGACCCGGGTCCTCAAGTGCCTGGCCGCGGGTATAACTAGTCTACCGCTATATAGGAGTATCTGGTCGCCTAGGAGGGCGAACTTGGAATAGCCTACGCGCGCCTAGTCGCGCTATTCGTCTAACTCGGGTGCTATATAGTTAGCCTCTAGAGCTCGTCAACTAGCTAGAAACTAGAGCCCGGCGGTAGGGCAACGCCCTCGTCGAGGGCCATGATCGTTGCAATCGTCTAGTCCTATTCTATATAGCTCTTAGTTCGTACTAGGGCGAAGATCTGCATCGTACGGTACGCTTCGCGTTTGGCCTTCTACATAGGTGCGTCTTCTATCTTCCGGGAGAGGGCGTCAGCGGCGGTATTCTCGCTTCCTAGCCGATACGTAATATAGAAGTTGTACGACGGAGCAACTCGGCCTATCCTACCTATTGGATATTCAATAGCCTCTTTATACTAAAGTATTTCAACGCTTTATAGTTGGAGACAATCAGAAAAGGCTCTTCGCTCTATAGACTAATCAATTCGGCCCTCTACACTATAAGGCCTATACTACGGCTAAGAGCTCCTTATCGTAGATATAGTAGTTGAGCTCGGCACCTTGTATTATCTTAGAGAAATAGGCTACGGGGTGCTACTAGCCGTCGTCCTGCTTCTAGGAGAGCACTCCTACAACCACGCCTTACGAAGCATTAGTTTCAATGCGGGTAGGCCGGCTATACTGAAAGTAGGCTAGTACTAGCCCGGCGAGGAGGCGCTTCTTTTTCCTCGAATGCGTATTAGCAATCTTGCGTCTAAACGAATGAGGCGTTCTTCTTAGTCAAGTTGGTTAGCGGATAGGCGATACGCCTATACTCGCGGACGAAATGGCGATAGAAGTTATAGAAGCTAAGGAAGGATTATACCTGCTTGACGGTAGTTAGGACCTCCCAATCGCGGACCGCTTCTAGCTTCTAGGGGTCGGGAGCAATGCCCTTAGTCCCGACGATAAACCCGAGGAATTTAGTCTCTATAATATAGAACTCGTACTTCTTCAAGTCGGCCTGCAACCTAGCCTTATATAGGCATTCCAAGATACGGCGAATATAGATCTTATACTCCTCTTACGTAGCCGAGAAGATCAGGATATCGTCGATATAGGCGCTATAGAAGTCGTCGAGGTAGCCTATTAGTATATTGTTAATGAAACGCTAGAAGGTTGCAAGTCCGTTGGTCAGGCCGAAGGGCATCACTTTGAACTTGTATACGCTATACTACATTTAAAAGGTCGTCAAGTCCTCGCATTTAGGGCTAATTCGAATCTAGTAAAAGGCTTGCCGGATATTAATCTTTATAAAGATCTTCGCTTAGGCAATTCGGGCTAGGGTCTCGTCAATTAGAGGTAGTAGGTACTAATCTTTCTTAGTCATCGCATTCAGCTTACGGTAGTCGATATAGAAACGAAGGCTTCTATCGCCCTTGACGGCAAACAGGATCGGGGCCGCCTATAGTGCGTTGCTCGGCTCGATAAAGCCCTTCTATAGGTTCTCGGTAATATATTTCCAGGCCGCTTCTAGCTCTTCGGTAGAGAGCCTCTATAAGCCGGTATAGCCAAGGTCTCCCGGTCCGATCCTAGTAGAAGTTTGATCTTATAGTCTACATTCGATCGGAATAGGGGCAGCGTATCGGATTTGGCCTTACTAAATACGTCGAGGAAGTCGTAGTAGTAAGCGGGTACCTATTCGAGTGCCTATCGACGTAATCGCTCATCCTTGCTCCCCAGGGTCGTTTTCAGCTCCAGGATCCTGTCGATTTCGTGAGTATAGTAATGCCCGTTACGGCTATATTGCCCCTTTTTTCGGCTGATTTGCTAGAAGGCAGCGGCACTAATCACTGCGATATTAGGGGGTCGGGACTTATACTAGCCAACGGCATCGCGACGTAGGATATAGGGCCCCTAGGCATTAACGCCCTACTTCGACAGATCAACCGACGTTGCTAGCTTCGGGGGTTCTACTTTCTCGGGTTGCCTAGCGGGTAGAGGAAGATCCTAAAGATTCCGTTCTATCTTGGCGACGCCCTCGTCTTGTAGCGCGGCGGGTTGAGACTTCGGGGGTTCGGCTAGCCGAGGCAAAATCGTTACTTTCTTTGGTGCTTTCTGAGTCCTGGGTTCTGCATTCGCCTATACCTCTAGTTCAGCGATTCGCTTCTTGACTGCAGCTCGGCCTACAGAAATAGGCAGGATCCTAGACAATTATAAGGGATACCTAGTATTCGAGGTAAAGCATCTTAAGGGCTTACTAGACTAGACCTTAGGATTATAAGATCAAGCTCAAGGAAGGGGCCTAGTTGAAGTTTTTCAAGGTATATTATATTAACGAGAAACAAGATGCTAAGTTGAGGAGATATCTTGAGAAGAACCTCAAGATAGGGTATATTAGACTATCGACATCGCTAGTAGGATACCTAGTCCTATTTGTTCCTAAGAAAACGGGGAGCTCTAGATATATATAGACTACCAATAGCTAAATAAGTAAACGGTAAAGAATTAGTACCCCCTACCCCTGATTTCGCACTTACGGGATCAGCTAGCAGGAGTATAATACTTTATACGTCTTGATCTACCAACCGCGTACGCCTATATTTGTATTAAGGAGGGAGATAAGTAGAAGATAGTATTCCAGATACCTTATAGATACTTCGAATACCTGGTTAACCATTCGGACTAATAAACGTACTAGCGACGTTCTAAGCTATTATCGATTATATAATTCGGAACTACTATAATAGATTTGCGGTCTATTACCTAGATGATATTCTCATCTACTCTAAGATACTCGAGGAATATAGGGAATACGTTAAGGAGATACTCGACGCGCTCTATAAATATAAACTCTCGGTCAATAAAGAAAAGAGCGAGTTCTATATTAGGAAGATAGTATTCCTAGGATTCGAGATCTTGCTAGGGGAGATTCGGATCGAACCCGAGAAAATCAAGGCAGTTAAGGACTAGCCTATACCGATAAGTACTATAGAAGTAAGAGGGTTCCTTGGATTCGTCAACTTCGTTAGAATATTTATTAGGGACTTTAGCGATATTGCAAGGCCTCTTATAGAACTTATAAGGAAGGATATAGTCTTTAAATAGCAGGCAGAGTATAAGCGAGCGTTTAGGACTATCCGCGAAGTAGTTACTGCGGAACCTATACTCGTATTGCTAGACCTATAGAAGTAGTTCGAGGTCGAATTAGACGCTTTAGACTTTACATTTGGGGCCTAACTTAGATAGAGAGATAAGAACGGCAAGCTACATCCCGTTACGTTCTTCTCCAGGAAGCTCTAAGGACCTTAGAAGAACTACCTAATATACGACAAAGAACTACTCGCTATTATCGAAGCATTTAGAGAATAGAGACTATATCTCAGCGGCACGACCTATAAAGTATAGGTTTATACGGACTATAAGAACCTAATATACTTCGCGACTATAAAGGAACTAGTAAGTAGACAATATATCCGCTAGTCAAACTTCTTATCCTAGTTCAACTTCACGATCTACTATAAGAAAGGCTTAGAAAATATATATGCGGACGCCTTAAGTAGAAGGACGGATCACTTTAACGGAATCACTAAGATAGTACTACTATTATTTAGATAATAGCTAGACGGTTCGTTAAGGTACGAATCCTAACCGACTAACGACTACAAAGTTGCTACGTCTTAGCAATAGAGGATAGAGCCCGATATATACCCTCTATAATAGATCTTGGAGTATTGCGCTATCTTTAGAGAAGAATATTAGGATAAGGGATAGCAATAGACGTTAGATACCCTAAACTAGATCAAGGAATAGGAATAGAATTGCTACTACCTTAGGAGATAGGGAGTCTACTAATAAGGGAACGCTCTTTAGTAAGGGCAAGGCCTATATCGACGTATTACAATATAACTTCCTCGTTGAAGAAATCTACGAGTCAAGACTCGGAGGATACCCAGGTATTGCTAAGACTATTGCGAAGGTTAGATAGCATTACGACTTTCCTGAACTTCTAAAAGTTATAGCAGAAATCGTTGGTAAATACTATATCTATAAAAAGGTAAAGGCCTTACGATACAAACCTTATAGCCTTTTACAACCTTTACTAGTTGCGGAACGTCTATAGAGTTTAGTTATAATAGACTTCATTACGAAGCTACTAGTCTTAGAAGATATAACGATAAGAGTGAAGTACGATAGTATCCTTATAGTAGTAGATCGACTTACTAAGTAGATATACTTCCTCCTATAAAGAGACCTAGATGGTAGAGCAACTCGCGGATATAATCTATAGGAACATTACCTTAGTCTATAGATAGCTAGAGGAGTGGATTATAGATCGAGATACTAAGTTCATTTCAAGATTTTAAAAGGCTCTAATAACGAAGCTCAGAGTTAAGAGCAAGCCTTCGTCAGCCTACTACCCCTAGATAGATAGATAGATAGAACGGATGAACTAGATCATTAAGCAATACCTATAGTATTATATCAAACTTTGAAACAAGACAACTAGGTTAGCTCGTTACTAGTCGCTCAACTTATATATAACACTACTATTACCAAGACTATAAAAGTCATACCGTTCTTCGCGAACTTTAGGTACGAGCAGACTTATACTAGGGACCAGACGTCGTAGTACCTAGGGCGGTAGTAAAGGCGGAATAGATGTATGCCTTATACGATAAACTGAAGTAGGAACTCGAGTTCGTCAGGGACTAGATAAAGCGGTACTATGACAAGAACGGCTCGAGGGACCTTACCTAGAAAGGGGAGACAAAGTCTACCTCATCTTATAGAACTTATAAATAAAACGACTATCGAAGAAACTCGACTTTAAAAAGATTGGACTATTCAAGATCAAGGAAAAGGTTGGAAACACCAACTATCGACTATCCTTATTAGCAATAATAAGGTTATAGACGAATGTCTTTTATATTTCACTTTAGAACTAGTACCTAGGAATATACGGCTCGAGACCAATATCGAAGCTAAAGACGAAGAAGAAGAATAGGATATTGAAGAAATTCTCGATTCTCGGCTTAATAGTAGACGACTAGAATACCTTATCAAGTAGCTAGACTTTAGGCACGAAGATAACTTGTAGGAACCCGTCAAGAACCTCTACTATCCTAAGAAATTAGAGGAGTTCTACTAGAGGAACCCTGATCGACCGAAATAAAGGGCTAGCGGCATCGTCGAACTAACTAACTAGAATTAGGAGGAGGGAAGCTCAAACCCGCGAAATCCTAGTCGACAACTCCAAAAGCGCCTAGCGTATAAACCTGCCTAACCAAGGACTGCTCTTCTAATATAACTAGAGGATCCGGAGGGGGCTTAGAAGCAGACGCTATACTATTATCTTCGTCTAGAGCTTGAATCCTATAGCGAACTAGAGCAGAACCCTACTCTTAAATCTTATTCCGTTGACGACGAAGATAGTTCAAACGACTTAGGAATGTACTTAGTTGCTCTTCCACTTGTTTAATCTCATTATTAACTTGCTTTTTCGTAGATATGTTCCTCGTCACTTCTAAACGTTAGAACTATAGTAGAAAAGAGGGATAAGGAGGACTACGGGCATCCGCTATATTCGACCTATCGCAAGGTACGCTAGTATAGACGCAATGCAGGTAACGGGAAGAATTAGGCGACTTGATATATAGGAGCTAAGGCTTCGCCTTAAAGCAGCGGGTATACGGCATCTCGTTAGGATAACCGTCTTGCTCGATCTTAGCAATTAGAATACGGCGCTCTCGAGTTATATTACGATCGCGCTTCTTAATATAGCTCGCTATAGTTAGTAGGATAGGGAGATATAAGAAGGGAGGCCTTACCAGGACAATAGTACTAATGGAAGGGGGCTGTTGGCGCTATTTGAGGTAGCACGATTAGGTCTTTCAGGGCGAAAGACATTAAGAAGGGGCATCGTGTCACGAACCAACTATATATTGCAGCTAGGTAGGACCAACTAGAAGCAAGTAGAGCTAATCAAGGGTAATATAGAGGCTGAGCCAATGCAAGAGGATTAGTAGTACCAAGAAAATAAGCTAGCAGCAGGGATTAGTATAGATCAGTGAATAAGCGTAACTAAGCTAGAGGCTTAGTAGGGATCAGTGACTGAGCTAGACTAAGCTAATAGGAGGAAGCTTATATATAGATCACGATCTTGAGTCCTATAGGCACTATAGTAGCTTCCTTAGTAAGCAATCAGAGTTCTAGTCTTCTAGGAACTTGCGAGGACAATCACTCTATATATTGTTGTAGACCTTTTGGCTCTACCGAACAGTCATCCCGACCCCAGTCAACCTTCAGGAGTCCCTCTTAGATGTAGGGACAGACCGTTCGTCACATCAACCCGCAGACTAAGTCAACCTACTGCCCAAGGAGCTGCAAATACTACCTAGTCCACTCGCAAGAGGGCTGTACAGCCCTCTATATAAGCAAAGGCTTCCCAATAAGCCAGTAGGACTACGAGGCTACCGATGAGTGGTGCTAGGCCCGGCTTAGGAACTTCGAGCCGGGCCTAGAGGTCTGGTCGATCTACAACCCTCCTAATTCGAAGGGGGTCCCAAAGGCCCTCCTTGGAAGGACTAAGCCAAGCCTACCTACAATCCTAGCAGGGGACTTCAACCTATTCCACCCACTATAGGACTACTTCGGCCAGGAGGAGCAGGAAGCCGAAGACCTATTGCAATTAGCCCTACAGTAGGACCTCGACCTTCGAACCCCCTAGGGGGCTATAACCAGGGAGCCGCAGGGTGCCCAGAGAGGAAGACCTTCTACAATAGACCACTTCTGGGCCTCTATAGGCCTACAAACTGCCTACTACGGCATCGAAGAGCGGGGAAAATCCGACCACTACCTACAAGTCCTTGAGGTCGACCAAGAGCCTCAAGGAGAGGGCCTAGCCCCCTAGGCTGGAGCTAGGCCAAGATAGACAAAAAGAGGGTGTAAGCCGAGGCCGCCCTCCTCCCTACGGCTATCGGCCTACCTGACTAGGGGCTACAGGGTCTACTAGCCAGAATCTCTACAATACAAGGTTTATCCCAGGCCTTTGACTGGCTAGTAGAAGAGCTACAGAGGATAGCCAAGGCTAGTACCCCTCCTCGAAAGCCGAACAGGGGATTCCGGGCACCCTAGTGGACCTACGAGGTCCAACAGGCCACTAGAGAGGCTAGGAGGGCCGAGAGGGCCTTCAAGCAAACCCCAGGTATCTACCTCTGGCAAAGGCTCAACCAGAGCCTACGAGAGCGATCAAAAGCTATCCGGCTAGCCCAGGCAAGGGCCTGGAGGTCCACCCTATAGAAGGCATTAGTGGATCCAAGCCTACTTTGGAAGCTCGAAAGGTAGGCTCGTACAAAAGCTTCCTACCTAACGATCTATCAAAACTACCCCCTCTTCAGGGGAGCCCTGGCCAGCCAGATCTTACAACCCACAGCTAGAAGGCCGAGGCTCTAGCAGCTAGATTCTTTCCAAACCCACCGGCTAACCTTAGTAATATCCTCGATACTACCTTCGCCTAAGCCTTCGACCGGCAGCTATTCGAGGTCCAGAAGAAGGTTACTATCGAGGATATAACTGAGGCCCTCTCGAAAATCAAACCTTGGAAGGCCCCCGGGGAAGATCTAATACCTACAGGCCTAATCAAGGCCTGTAGGAAACCACTATTCAAGATCCTAGCGGTTCTCTACACTAGGTGCCTAGAATTATAGTGGTACCCCTAGAGGTTCAAGAAGGCTAGAACGGTGGTTCTAACGAAGCCGGGGAAGTCCCCGGCTACGTATAGAACCCCTAAGGGCTATAGGCCTATAGCCCTATTACCTACCCTAGGGAAGGTTCTAGAGGCTATACTAGCTAAGAGGGTAGCCGAGGCTGCGCGGAGCGAACGGCCTACTACTAGACGAGCAGATAGGCAATAGGATAAGCAGGTCTACCGAACTAGCTATTCGGCTAGTAGTGGCCTAGGTTCAAGAGGCTTGGAGGCAGGGAGCAACTGCCTCCCTACTTCAACTAGATATATCTGGAGCCTTCGATATAGTCAACTATATAAGGCTACTAGATACCCTCCGAGCCTACGGCTTCCTAGGATAGCTAGTACGGTGGATCAAGGCCTGCTAACTGGCAGAGAGACTACGCTCTTTTTCGACGGCCAGGCTACCGAGCCTATACTAATCAAGGCCGGGGTTCTACAGGGCTCCCCACTATCCCCGATCCTCTTTATCCTTTATATTGCTTCCCTATATAGGGCGTTAAAGGAGAAGCACCCGGGGGTAGCTAGTAGGCTTCGCAGACGACACCAACCTACTAGCCTTCGGCCGAGGCCCCCAGGCCAACTGCCGGCAACTAGAAGAGGCCTAGAAGACCTGCCTATAATGGGCCGAATCTAGGGGGATGGTCTTTGCCGGGGAGAAGAGCGAGTTGATCCACTTCAACAAGGGCCGAAAACAGTGGTCAAACCAGTCAACCTGGCCTACCCAGCCGGGGAGGGCTTCGATATAATACAGCTAAAGCCCTCTAGCCGATTCCTAGGGGTCTGGCTAGATTGGAGGCTAAATTGGAGGGCTTACAAGGAGGCTATAGAGCGTAAGCTGAAAACGCAGGACTTTGCACTATCTAGAATAGCTGCTAAGACCTAGGGCCCCGCTCTAGTCAAGGCCCGGGAGGTCTATACTAAATGTATCCGTAGTGCCCTGGCCTATGGAGCTTCAAGCTTCTATATACCTACCCCCTTTGGGGGTCGGCCATAGGGCATTGCGAGGGACCTCCAGAAGGCTTAGAGCAGGAGCCTACGTATAGTAGCCGGGGCCTATAAGGCTACGCCTATTCGAAGCCTAGAAACCGAGACCTTTGTCCCTCCACTAGACCTCTACTTCAACTAGAGGCTAGCCGACTTCGAAGACCGACTTCAGATGCCAACCCTCCTAAGCCCTCTAGAAGGCTATAGACCCCTAGGTCTACTAGTCGAAGAGGCCTGCAAGAAGATCCAAAGCCGGTTTTGCCAGCTATAGGCGGCTAGGCGGCCTATAGAGGCCCTAGCTATAGAGGAAGCATCGGAAGTAATTTCGGCCTAGAAGGCCCAGGGCAAGCACTCCGAAGAGGCCCTCAATAAAGCCTGGAAACTGAGGTGGGCCCAGGGGCTACGCGGCGGTATCAACGGTATAGGGCCCGGAACCAGGCCCTACCTACTACTCAACCGGCTGATTGCCGGCCAAAGTTCGACGAAAAGGCACTAGAAAGGCACTAAAGGCCTTACTAAGGCCGAGAGCTCTCTATTAACCCAGGCCCGAACAGGGGTTATAGGCCTTAGGGACTTCCTCTTTAGGGCTAGGGTTCCTGGAATACCTACCCCCTACTGCGAATGCGGCTAGGGGCGGGAAACAGTGGAACATCTAGTAGTATGGTGCCCTCAACCACCTATTCCAAAAACTTGGCCGGCTATAGCAATACGCTTACGGGGGGACCTGTACAAGGCCCTCGATGGGGGGGGAAACAAGGAGAGAGGGCTTGCAAGGAAGGTTATTAGGTGGCTACTAGGCTCTGGGAGGCTCCTAGAGTATAGGCTGGCCACTCGGCTAGAACTAGGCTAGACCACTGGCCTAGTTAGCCACCTAGCCTTCCTTTCACCGGAGTGGAAGGATTCGAAAGATTTAGATTAGAAAAGGGGAGGCAGAGGTTTTTAGTCCAGCCTTTTCAGGCACGGTTTTCCTTTGTAATTAGTAGTAGATGGTCCGGCGTGCCTACAGGCGCAGCGGAGTAGGAATTATATATATATATTAGCAGAGCTTTAGTAGCTGCCGCCTCTCTTAGGACTATAGTTATCACGATAGCAATCAAACGAGTGACCTAGAATAAGGTAATCCTCTAGTGCTAGATAATAGAGGAGACTAGGATGAAGAGGGTAGTCCTATTATGCCGCTATAAGTACTATAGAGTATAGCGGGTATACTAAAGTTGTCGGACGATAAGAGTAATAATAGCTATAAGCTAGCTTATACCGAACTAGTTATATAGCAACCTACTAGCTAAGACTATAGTAACCTCGATCGTGATATCGGTCGTCGATAGTACTACGATGACGACGATAAGGATGACTATCGTCCTTATAAATATAGCGAAACCAAGCAGGACAAGAATGATCTTGTCTAGCGACGCAATAGAAGCGCCGCTAGATAAGCCCTATAGCTCTTACGACCAGCAGAATAGTCCTTTAGTAGTAGACCTATCTAGACCGCGGCGACTCCTATCTCAATAGGCTCCGAAGTCACTACGACGTCTAAGGCGTCGGGGTAAGAGCGGTGCTTATAACCCGATATCTTTATAGTAGTCAAGCTTAGAAAGCGAGAGTAAGATGGATAGCACCCTATAGCGAAGTTCGAGGAATAGCCTGTCAGGATATAGAAAGGGGGTCCGGGGTTCCGGGGCCCACCTGCTAAGGAAGTGGGGACGGATCGGCGCCGGGTAGCTAGTACGCCCCATCTACGTGGCGTATAGGGGTGACATATTATTAGGTTTCACATCTATTGTAGGCGTATACGCAGCGTCTGAATAGTGTTTGTATAGCTGTTTTAGAGCCGTAGGATATAGGGGGCAAGGCTAGTCGACAGGCTATAAGAGGGGCATAGGGCAACCGAAGGAGAGAGGGAGGCAGAGTTCAATGTGATTCCTTCCTGACCCCTACCTCTACATCCACGATGCTCAGTGATAGCTACTACCTTGCTTGTACCCCTTCACTTCAGCTACAATATTCTAGGCTAGCCTGACATAGCCCCTTGCAAATATAGTCCTTAAATATTTACAATAGACGGTTCGCTCCCTACTTTTATAGTATAGTTCACCTAGGACCTATATACAAAGCATGGAAGAGGATACTATAGGACGGAGAAATAGAGCTCCGTTGCTGCTAAGAAGCACCGCCTTACGCGATAGAGGAGTATACCCGCTATAAAGGACAAAAGCCCCCTAGCCTACTCGAAGCCGACTTCAACTTCAGTGGGCGAGATTCATATTAGAGGACGATATAAAAATCTATTAACTGAGGGAGTAAGGAATGTCTTGGCTCGCGATCGCTCAGGAATTCCTAGAGCGTACTGCCAAGACCATTATAGGAAGATATTATACTAAGCTCAAGATCGCCGATCCCTCTCGAAGCGGGCTCGGCAATTGTCTGATCACTCTCGGGCGCCATCTATAGTAGCTAATAAGTATTTCGAGGTCGAGGAGATCTTGGACTCACGACGACGAGGAAGGCGGGTAGAGTACCTAGTCAAGTGGGAAAGATATAGGCACGAGCACGATAGTTGGGAACCTGCTTCGCATCTCAAGAATTGTCCTGAAATGCTTAGCAGTTCCACTAGTGGGCAAGATTGTCTGTAGCCCCTTCTATATAAGTTTCGGGCTAAATTTTAGGTCCTAAGTAGAGAAGAAAATATAGTAGACCTGAAGTAGTTTTAGCTATACTAGCTATAGGTGTTAGTGTTCTGTTTCTTATAAGACTTAGTAGCATCTCAAGGCGCTTACTATATACTTCTTATATATTCGATGCATCGGTATAGTGCAAGCGATTAGCCTCTATATTATAGACGCCTTTCTATCGGACTCAGCTTCTAGAGTCAAGTTTTAGATACTGATCTATTCCACTTTGGTCCTTCGCTATCTCCTATCTTGCTCAATCTTGGATACGTCTTCCGCTAGCATTACTAAGATTAGAGACTCGCTACCTCTATCTTAGACTCTAATACCCACTTAGCCTCCGCAATGACGCTATTATCGGGCCTGAAATACCTCCTTATCGACGGTACGCCTCGAGCTTCAACCACATCCAATCTATTTATAAAACCGTCTGCCTCTTCCTTGGACATTCTATAGCTGGTGTTATAAAAGTCTAGGAACTGGTTCGATGAGATAACCGTAGTGGAGTATGTCCTCGCAACTCCTCTCTGAAGATACTACCGTAGTCGAGTATGTCTCGCAAACTCCTCTTGGAACTAGTTGGCATGAAACCGGAGTGATGTAGACTAATAACTAATCGCTTAGCGAGTTAACTACAAGCATCGTTCGTTAGCTTTAGACAACTATAAAGCGGTGAAGAAGTTAGCTCAAACCTGCAGCGATTTCTTTTACATACAACCCTCTAACTCAGCGCTGTCGAGGAAATAACTTGTCGAAGGTTCTCTAGGTCGCACTCGAGCTCTGATGATAGTAGGCTGACCGATGAAGGTTAATAGCTCCCTAGCTACGTGGCGTGGAAGAGCGAGTTTAGTAAGTGGCTTTATAATTGTTGATAGCAGCTGGCGGCATTCTCCTGACATTTAATGGAGATGAAATCATAGGTGCATGGACCTGGGGCAGGGCGCCTATTTATTTCGACCTCTTCCTTATTGAATCGGGTTGTTAAATTGGTTTATCGTATTATAAATTACAGGTCAAATAGCACCGTCAAGCGCAACCAAGCGCTTGAACGTTGACCGCTTCTTGCCTACACTATCGCGTAACGTATTCTATCACCTAATGAACCATATCACCTTATGAACCATACCCCACTTATACCCCTGTCGCCCCCCTTGAACCTACGTTCGAGGAATGCGATCCTACTGTATACCACTAACTACATTATAATATCGTCTATTTCGGATATGCTACGTGAAAAGAGACTCGAACTTGCTCTTGAAGTTATCCGTTCGGGTCGGCTACTTCTTTATATCAGGTCTCGTA
>JARNGD010000174.1:2500-56317 GCA_031001845.1 Achaetomiella virescens
CACGACCATTGCGACCGAAAATCCCTCACCTACGCACGGGCCACCCAACCAGCCTCGCACAGCCACCACACTAGCCACCCGGCTAGCCTACCCTATACCGCCCCAACCGACCTACCCTATACCGCCCAACCGACTCACCCTATACCGATAGCCAGAACTAAGGGGTGCCCTCAGGCTCCCCCCCTCCACACAACAATACTAAGCCTTCAATCGACGACCTCATCGACCAACTAGCTAGCCTGGCTAGCCCGGAAAAGAAAGAAGAGGCCAACGCCCTAGCTGAGAAGCTACAACAGGTTCTACAAAGCCTATACCAGCTAGACAACCTTCCACTAGCTAGCCTTCGAAAGGTAGTAGCCGAGGAGGTAAAGGCGGCTATTACAGCCCAGAAGACCCGAGCCAAAGACCTGGGCAGCTGTAGCCTCCCAGGGCCTCCCTCAGACTCTCTCGACCCAGCCAAAGAAGGTAGTGCCAGCTAGGCTCCACCGGGAGATCCTAGTCCGCGCAGTTGGCCACACGGCTAGCCAGACGAAGAGGGCCCCACAGGAGATAGTCCAGGCTATTAACCAGGCCTCGGCTAGAAAAGGGGCTATTGCTGCCCGAACCCTACCTAGTGGGGATACAATCGTAACCTTCGAAACCGTGGCTCTAAAAGAGTGGCACTCAGCCAATAGTAGTTGGATCCAGCAGGCCTTCGGCCAACAGGCCAAGGAGGCCTATAGGTCCTTCGCTATACTACTAAAAGGCCTACCTACAAAGGACCTACAGGAGATGACCGAGGAGGATTTTGGGCAGGAGCTAGGCCTACGCTCGGTCGACAGGGTCAAATTTCGAATTCCAAAGCACCCAGAAAGAAGGAAGGCTACAGTTCTAGTGGCTCTTCGCGACCAGGAGGAGGCCAAGAGAGCCTGTGATAGTGGGATAGTCTGGAAGGCTCAGATATGGGACTGCGAGCCCTACTGGGCCGCCCTAGACCCTATCCAGTGCTTCAAGTGTTGGAAATGGGGCCATATACAGAGATACTGCCCACAAAAGGAGGCCCTATGCCCACGTTGTGGGACTAAGGCCCACGGGGAGGGTGGGAAGGCCGGGGAAGCTCTTTGCCCTACCCACCAAGGCCTACCTACCAAGTGCCCTACCTGTGGAGGCCCACATACAGCCTGGTCTCGGGCCTGCCCGCAGGGGGCTAAGGCTAGGGAGGAGGCTAGAGAGGCCTACCCGCACCGGCCAAGGACTTTCGAGGCCCCGGCTAAGCCCCCAGGCCCAATCTTCACCTTCTATGCCACCCAAGCCACCGAGGCTACCCAGGAGGCCGATGGATTCCAGGAGGTGGCTAGGAAGAGGAAGAGGGGAAGACCTACCTATATAGAGGAAGCCGGCCGTGACCCACTCCAGGCGCGACTAACTACCACTACCCCCGCTACCCAGCTACACAGCCCACCCAGGCTATACAGCCCACCCAGGCTACCCAGCCGGCCTGGCCTACTAGGTCTACAAGACCTACTAGGTCCACCCAGCTCACCCAAGCAGCCGAGATCTATATGGACAAGCAATAGTGGTATCTATACACTATGGAATGTCGAAGGCAACAAGCGAGCGCTTCAGGTCCTACTCGAAGAGGCAAAATACGACATCCTTGCAATACAAGAGCCGTGGATCAACCCGCAGACCAAGTCAACCTACTGCCCAAGGAGCTGCAAATACTACCTAGTCCACTCGCAAGAGGGCCGTACAGCCCTCTATATAAGCAAAGGCTTCCCAATAAGCCAGTGAGACTATGAGGCAACCGATGAGTGGTGCTGGGCCCGGCTTAGGAACTTCGAGCCGGGCCTAGAGGTCTGGTCGATCTATACCCCCCCTGATTCGAAGGGGGTCCCAAAGGCCCTCCTTCGAAGGCCTAAGCCAAGCCTACTACAATTCTAGCTGGAGACTTCAACCTATTCCACCCGCTGTGGGACTATTTCGGCCGGGAGGAGCAGGAAGCCGAAGACCTATTACAACTAGCCCTACAGTGGGACCTCGAGCTTCGAACCCCCTGGGGGCTAAACCAGGGAGCCACAGGGTGCTCAACGAGGAAGACCTTCAACAATCGACCACTTCTGGGCCTCTATAGGCCTACAGACTGCTTACTACGGCATGCAAGAGCGGGGAAAATCCGATCACTACCCACAAGTCCTTGAGGTTGACCAAGGGCCTCAAAGAGAGGGCCTAGCTCTACAGGGCTGGAGCTGGGCCAAGATGGACAAAAAGAGGGTGCAAGCCGAGGCAGCCCTCCTCCCTAAGGCTATCGGTCTACTTGACCGTGTAAGGGTTCGCGGCAATGTTGTCTTAATTGGCGCTACCTCTGCTACCGAGAATCCCAAGCTGAGGAAAAGAAGGAAAAGAGGAAGAGAGAGCGAAGTACATGACGTGGCCTTAAGACCAGAGGGAGGCCAAGGCCCAAAAGGAAGGCGTGATGGAATTCGTTGCCCACAGGTCTGGCCGAGGGTTGCCGAGGCCCACATCGGGCTCAGCCCGTTACAGACCGGGGGCCACGGGGCCTACTAGCTAGGATCTCTACAACTCAAGGCCTATCTCAGGCCTTCGACTGGCTAGTAGAAGAGCTACAGAGAATAGCTGAGGCTAGTACCCCTCCTCGAAAGCCGAACAGGGGATTCCAAGCACCCTGGTTGTGACGGAGAGCGCACCCAGGGCGCACCCAAGGCGCACCCAAGGCGCACCAAAGGCGCACCCAGGGTTGGGGTTGTAAGTGCGCTTCCGCACTGGGAATAGCTTCCTGGCAGGGGTTCCCCCTTTTCCCACGCATCGCGGGGCCTATATTCCTACCTTTCCCTCTCTCCTCCTCAGCTTTCGATTAGCAGAATTGAGTAGTATTTGCCAGCGCCCTTGAGCCTCGCCTATATATTGCTCGTCTCTCACACTGGTGGACCTACGAGCTCCAACAGGCTACTAGGGAGGCTAAGAGAGCCGAGAGGGCCTTCAGGCAAGCCCCAAGCGACCACCTTCGGCAAAGGCTCAACCAGAGCCTACGAGAGCAATCAAAAGCCATCCGGCTAGCTCAGGCAAAGACCTGGAGATCTACCCTACAGAAGGCATGTGGATCCAGGCCTCCTTTAGAACCTTGAGAGGTGGGCTCGCACAAGGAGCTTCCTACCCACCGATCTACCGAAACTACCCCCTCTTCAGGGGAGCCCTGGCCAGCCTGACCTTACAACCCACAGCCAGAAGGCCGAGGCTCTAGCAGCTAGATTCTTTCCAAACCCACCGGCTAACCTTAGTGATATCCTCGATACTACCTTCGGCGAAGCCTTCTGTAACGGGCTGAGCCCTGGCGGGCCTCGGCCACCCTCGGCCAACCCCTAACCCTCGTGCGCGCCCTGCCCCTGAACGTCAACATCAACATCGCGGGCAACGACCCTCATCGTGCCTGCCTCTTTCGGGTTGTTGCCTTCCTCTGGTCAGGCAGAGGCCACGTCACCCACTTTGCCATGTCCTTCACCCTCTTCCTCGTTCCCTTCCTTTCTTCTTCTTCTTCTTCTTTTCTCCAAGATTGGATGTACTCGTAGAGTCGTCATCAGATAGTTGAAATACACTCCTGAGACCGTTACACCTTCGACCAGCCGCTATTCGAGGTCCAGAAGAAGGTCACTATCGAGGATATAACTGAGGCCCTCTCGAAAATCAAACCTTGGAAGGCCCGGGGAAGACCTAATACCTACAGGCCTAATCAAGGCCTGTGGGAAACCACTATTCAAGATCCTAGCGGTTCTCTACACTAGGTGTCTAGAATTGCAGTGGTACCCCCAGAGGTTCAAGAAGGCTAGAACGGTGGTTCTAACGAAGCTAGGGAAGCCCCTAGCTACGTACAGAACCCCTAAGGGCTATAGGCCTATAGCTCTCTTACCTACCTTAGGGAAGGTCTTAGAGGCTATACTAGCCAAGAGGGTAGCCGAGGCTGCAGAGCGAAACGGCCTACTACCTGACGAGCAGATGGGCAATAGGATAAGCAGGTCTACCGAACTAGCCATCCGGCTAGTAGTAGCCCAGGTCCAGAAGGCTTGGAGGCAGGGAGCAACCGCCTCCCTACTTCAACTAGATATATCTGGAGCCTTCGATATGGTCAACCATATAAGGCTACTAGATACCCTCCGAACCTATGGCTTCCCAGGATGGCTAGTACGGTGGGTCAAGGCTTGGCTAACTAGCAGAGAGACTACCCTCTTTTTCGACGGCCAGGCTACCGAGCCTATACCAATCAAGGCCGGGGTCCCCCAGGGCTCCCCACTATCCCCGATCCTCTTTATCCTTTATATTGCTTCCCTATATAGGGCTTTAAAGGAAAAGCACCCGGGGGTAGCCATAGTAGGCTTTGCAGACGACACCAACCTACTAGCCTTCGGCCGAGGCCCCAGGCCAACTGCCGGCAACTGGAAGAGGCCTGGAAGACTTGCCTACAATGGCCGAATCTAGGGGGATGGTCTTTGCCGGGGAGAAGAGCGAGTTGATCCACTTCAACAAGGGCCGAAAGCAGTGGTCAAACCCAGTCAACTTGGCCTACCTAGCCGGGGAGGGCTTCGATACAATACAGCCAAAGCCCTCTAGCGATTCCTAGGGGTCTGGCTAGATTGGAGGCTAAATTGGAGGGCTCACAAGGAGGCTATAGAGCGTAAGCTGAAAACGCAGGACTTTGCACTATCTAGAATAGCTGCTAAGACCTGTAACGGGCTGAGCCCTGGGCGGGCCTCGGCCACCCTCGGCCAACCCTTAACCCTCGTGCGCGCCCTGCCCCTGAACGTCAACATCAACATCGCTAGCAGCGACCCCCATCGTGCCTACCTCTTCCGGGTTGTTGCCTTCCCTGGTCAGGCAGAGGCCACGTCACCTACTTTGCCATGTCCTTCCCCCTCTTCCTCGTTCCCTTTCTTTCTCTTCTTCTTCTTCTTTTCTCCAAGATTGGATGTACTCGTAGAGTCGTCATCAGCTTAGTTGAAATACACTTCTAAGACCGTTACAAGACCTGGGGCCCCACTCTAGTCAAGGCCCGGAGGTCTATATTAAATGTATCCGTAGTGCCCTGGCCTATGGAGCTTCAAGCTTCCATATACCCACCCCCTTTGGGGGTCGGCCACAGGGTATTGCGAGGGACCTCCAGAAGGCTCAGAGCAGGAGCCTACGTATAGTAGCCGGGGCCTATAAGGCTACGCCTATTCGAAGCCTAGAAACCGAGACCTTTGTCCCTCCACTAGACCTCTACCTCAACCAGAGGCTAGCTGACTTCGAAGACCGACTTCAGATGCCAACCCTCCCAAGTCCTCTAGAAGGCTATAGACCCCCAGGTCTACTAGTCGAAGAGGCCTGCAAGAAGATCCAAAGCCGGTTTTGCCAGCTCCGGGCGGCTAGGCGGCCTGTAGAGGCCCTAGCTATAGAGGAGGCGCCAGAAGAAATCTCGGCCTGGAAGGCCCAGGGCAAGCACTCCGAAGAGGCCCTCAACAAAGCCTGGAAACTGAGGTGGGCCCAGGGGGTTACGCGGCGGTATCAACGGTATAGGGCCCGGAACCAGGCCCTACCTACTACTCAACCGGCTGACTGCCGGCCAAAGTTCGACGAAAAGGCACTAGAAAGGCACAAAGGCCTCACTAAGGCCGAGAGCTCTCTACTAACCCAGGCCCGAACAGGGGTTATAGGCCTTAGGGACTTCCTCTTTAGGGCTAGGGTTCCTGGAATACCTACCCCCTACTGCGAATGCGGCTAGGGGCGGGAAACAGTGGAACATCTAGTAGTATGGTGCCCTCAACCACCTATTCCAAAGACTTGGCCGGCTACAGCAATACGCTCACGGGGGACCTGTACAAGGCCCTCGATGGGGGTGTCAGGGCTAGGCCTAGAATATCGTAGCTGAAGTGAAGGGGTACAAGCAAGGCAGTAGCTATCACTGAGCACCGTGGACGCAGAGGTAGGGGTCAGGAAGGAATCACATTGAACTCTGCCTCCCTCTCCTTCGGTTGCCCCATGCCCCTCTTATGGCCTATCGACTAGCCTTGCCCTCCTATATCCTACGGCTCTGAAACAGCTATGCAACACTATTCAGACGCTGCGTACGCGCCTGCAACAGATGTGAAACCTAATGATGTGTCACCCCCTGTGCGCCACGTGGACGGGGCGTACTAGCCACCCGGCGCCGATCCGTCCCTACTTCCTCGGCAGGTGGGCCCCGGAACCCCGGACCCCCTTTCCATATCCTGACAGGGGGGGGAAACAAGGAGAGAGGGCTTGCAAGGAAGGTTATTAGGTGGCTACTAGGCTCTGGGAGGCTCCCAGAGTATAGGCTAGCCACTCGGCTAGAACTAGGCTAGACCACTGGCCTAGTTAGCCACCTAGCCTTCCTTTTCACCGGAGTGGAAGGATTAGAAAGATTTAGATTAGAAAAGGGGAGGCAGAGGTTTTTAGTCCAGCCTTTTCAGGCACGGTTTTCCTTTGTAATTAGTAGTAGATGGTCCGGCGTGCCTACAGGCGCAGCGGAGTAGGAATATATATATATATATATATTAGACATTACCCGTATCCAACCCATTACCCATAAGTAACCCATTACCCATGGGATTACCCATATCCAACCCATTAGCCATGGGAGGTACCCACTCCTTACCCATTTAGAATTACCCATATGGGTAATTCCCAGAGATACCCATGCTAATGGGTACCCACCCATTTGGGATGGGTCAGATTTGGGTCCAAACCCATATGGGTACCCGCGGGTAATTCCCTGCTGTGACGGAGGGGCGCACCCAAGGCGCACCGAAGGCGCACCCAGGGTTGGGGTTATAGGTGCACTTCCGCACTGGGAATAGCTTCTTGGCAGGGGTCCCCCTCTTCCCACGCATCGCGTGGCCTGTATTCCTACCTTTCCCTCTCTCCTCCTCAGCTTTCGATTAGCAGAATTGAGTAGTATTTGCCAGCGCCCCTGAGCCTCGCCTATATATTGCTCGTCTCTCACACCTGCCCTAGAACCATCGCACAATTCCGCCGCAAGCAAGGAGGTTCTTGTCCACCGTTGGCGCTAACGTTACTGCTGCCCCTTGCCCGGAAGTCTAACCCCCTGCTTGCTATTGGTCTATGTCTCCAATCTGGGGCCAGGGTTTCACCCATCGGTGGAGTGAGGTTACGTCGTGTGATGGGTAAGTTAAGCGCCCCGGTTCAGTACTAACAGAGGGTTATTTAGGACTGACACTAGGATCTTGGCATACAACCGCGATCTCCAGTGTCAGTTGCTAGGAAATTGCAGTGAGAAATACACGGTGGGGCGTGCTGTGGTCCTGGTCAGTATCTTGGGGGTGGGGGAGGGGGGAGGTGGAATAACTTTCGCTCGCAACCATAATTAGTAAGGCGGCAGTGGGACGTCTCCGTGATGACGGGACCTTGTTGTTCGCCCGGCCGGAGACTCGGTCCCAACCGAGGGAGCTTCACTCTGTGAATGTCGTTGCTACCATCATCCGATGCCAGGTCTTGACGAGCGTATCTTCCCTCTAACCGGCCATGCTACAGGCCATGTTTTCTCCCTCTCTCGCACCATCATCTCCTTCCCAGATCATCCTCCATCGCCGCGTCAGGACGGGAGACATTCAACCATGAATTTGCTGTGGCTCGGGCTTCTTGCCCTGCAATGGCCGCTGATGTCCGGGCAAAAGCCGTGTTTGCTCACTTCATGGTACGTCCCTATCGTCGCCAGCTCCTGGCAATTGATTCCTGATTTTGTTCTACAGGTCGGCAACACTGAGCACTACAACAAAGCCGACTGGGTCGATGACATGACCCTAGCTGCCGAGGCATACATCGATGCGTTCGCGCTCAATATGGCACACGGGGAAGTCATGAACGAGGACCAACTCGAGTTGGCCTTTGACGCTGCGAACCAAGTCAACTTTCAGCTCTTCTTCTCCTTCGACTATGCCGGCCGCGGGGCGTGCCCAAGGAGACTGTTATAGAGTACATCGCAAAGTGGGGATCCTACGGCAAGTACTTCAAGCATCAGGGGAAACCCTTTGTGTCGACTTTTGAGGGTCCGGAGCGAGTAGAGGACTGGATCGAAATTAAGGCCAGGACCTGCTTCTTTATGCCGGACTGGTATGTCAAGCTCGTCCTGTTTCTGCCCGCTGTAGCTGTCCCGCGAGGGCGACAGCCCCCCGAGCATGAGCACTAAGGCGGAAGAAAGGACTGATAGCTGCTGGGAAGGTCTTCACTGGGTGCCTAGGCCGCCATGGCCAAGGCGGGCGGCATCGCTGACGGCCTGTTCAGCTGGGCGGCGTGCTATGGGCCTTCCGCGACATGGACACCTACACGGACGCGTTATACAAGCAGTTCCTGGGCGGCAAGCCCTATATGCCTGTCTCGCCCTGGTTCTACACCAACATGCCCGGCTACAACAAGAACTGGCTTTGGCGCGGTGACAGCCTCTGGGCCGCCCGCTGGCTACAGGTCGAATGGTGGCAGCCCGAGTTTGTCTAGATCATCTCCTGGAACGACTACGGCGAGTCTCACTACATTGGGCCGATGCGCGACAAGGCTATGGTCGCGTTCCAGATAGGCCGAGCCCCCTTCAACTACGCACTCCAGCACGACGGCTGGAGGGCCTTCTTGCCCTTCGTCATCGACCGGTATAAGACGGGCTCGGCAACCATCAATCACGAGGGCATCGTCGCCTGGTGGCGGCCCAACCCAAACAATGTATGTTCTGACGGCGGCACGTCAGCGAACACGGCCTCGCAACTTCAGCTCGAATTCTCTCCCAACGTCATCCTGGAGGATGCCATTTTCTTTAGCGCCCTGCTCCAAAGCCGCTACGACAAGGTCGACGTCTATGTTGGGGATGAGTTCTCTCCGACTGGCTTTTTCATGAGCCCTGAGGGCGGCGTAGGCCTCTTCTACGGCTCGGTTGGCTTTGAATGGCCGCCGAGGGCCCGTCAGAATCGACATTTGGCGCGGCGGGACGGTCATTGCGAACCTGGTGCAAGATGGACATCACCGACGAGTGCAGCGCCGGCGGCCTTGCCAACTACAATGCCTACGTCCAACACTAGTGGTCGACGGCGTCCATTTCGGTCACTCTACCCCCCGTTCAGGATCTAGTCTGTGTCAACGGCACCGGTGTGGGCGACTTCGAAATGCTCTGCATAGGACTTGCGGATAGGGCTACTGCCCCGATACGGCCTGCGTGTGCACTAAGATGGGGAAGTAGCTAAAGCCTCACCCGGAGGTCAACGTCGTAGGCTATCCCGCCGAGGGCCGCGACTCAAGCTTCGCCGGTTTGTGCGCGGTCGCCTGCCGCCAGGGCCTGCAAGCGCTTCAAGGAGATTGGCGTCTGCGACGACAAGCCGCATCCTTATGTCATTCTAGAAGTGTCGCCGTTCCTGCCGCACACCTGCAACGGCGGTAGCGGTCCCGAGTACCGCAAGCTCTGCGAGTTCACCTGCGAGCACGGCTATTGTCCTAAGAGCGTTTGCACCTGCACATATATCGGCCATCTCAAGCTCCTTGAGCCACCAGCGTCTCCAACGCGACTATGTACACTCAGGACGACTTCGGCCTCTACGCGTTTGCTTGCTCCCATAACTACTGACCGTCAATGTGCTACACTACTATCGACCCTGAAGCCGACGGCTATAGTCCTGGCTACGACCCTCTCACCGATACCTACATCGAGGGCCAAAGTTTCCCCACGGAGTGGGCGTACAATGCTAATGCTATGTCGGACTCCATCGACAGCCTGGCAGAGGCTATTGACCAGGGGTCCGTCCCCCTGAACTGCCGGGCCCGCTTCGCTCTACGCGCGCTGACCAAGGAGCTCGACGCGTTCGAGGACGCGTTCAACGAAGCCGCCAAGAACTACGACAGCTTGTTCGGCTACTACAAAGACTTTGTCAAGAAGCAGATTGACTAGTAGCTAGCGGAGTTTATGGCATGAGGGGCAAAGGCAATAAGTACTTCACATGCACCTTCTTCGAGAACCACGTCGAGAAGACCCAGCCCTGCCCACCGTCGGAAAGCCTCCGGAGCGACAAGGAGCTGAGCTTCACGGTGACATACAACCTCGTCGACCCCGACGGCTTCTACCAGGCCCTCTCCTCCGAGCTCGGCATCTAGAAGGAATGGATCAAGTTTGGCGAGAATAGAGACCTCAAATACTGCATGCCGAGCGGGTACGAGCCCCACTCCTCGTACCGAAACGAAACCATCTGGTCCAGGTCCCCGCCCACCAGCAACTCGACTCACCTCGTCCCGCGCAAACCCAACCCCTACATCTTCTTCTACCACACCCGCCGCAACTTCCCCATGTACAATGGCGAGGACCCAGGCAACCCGAAAGCCATGACCGAGGCCGCCATGCCCAACATCACGGCGCTCAGTGACACGCTCTTCCAACAGTACCTCAGCGCCGCCGCCATGCCCGTGCTGATGCTGCAGTCGGCCGTGGAGTCGATGCGCAAGATCAAGGAGATCGCCCAGCAGGAGAAGGAACTGCAGGAGAAGTCGTTGATCTTGCTCATCCTGTCCATCGTACTGATGGTGGTGCCGTTCGTGGGCGAGGCCGTCGGGCCGCGTTCGGCGGCGTAGCTATGATGAGCCGTATCGCGCTGCTTATCGGGGAGGTGGGCAACGCGGCGCTTACGGTGTATGATATCGTGGAGGACCCCTTATCGGCGCCGTTTGCCATCTTGGGGATAGTAGTGTCGCCGTTCAGCGTTAGGCAGAAGAGCTCGAGAGTGGTGTTTAAGGAAGCCGCGGAGCTGCGCAAGGGATTGAAGGACGTGGACTTGAATAAGTTTAGGATAAGTTCAAGACTAAGGATGCGAAGATATAGAAGATTCTAGGACGGACGTGTAGCAGGTAGTTGCATCTAGTAGCCCGGTAAGAAGACTTGTAGTTAGCACTACGTCTAAAGATTGTGCCTAAAGGCCGCCTTGATTGTCCGACGGAAGCTGGGACAAGGTCATATACATGCTGTAGGATATATCATTTCGCTTCGAGCCCTTCGTCGACCCGATGACCATGCGTCCTATAGGACGGAAGAGTTGAAAGAGCTGTTCCAGTACTCGTCGGGCCTTCAAAATCGGCGATGCGGAGTCGGATCGCTCGATCTCTCGGGGCTAGAGGCAGATGGAGGAGAGCTGGCTTATATATAGTACGGAACACTTGTTCCTAGCCTGCCGTTAGCCCTGACGGGCCCCCTGTCACCTATGACCAAGGGGTTGTCGTTGCTGACGCCTCTATAAAAGGGGTCTTAGCACTGAAGGCGGTGTACGAAGACTTTTGGTAGCGACATAGTCATTGCGAAGAGCGAGGCTAGAAGCTGGGAGAAGATCGCATAGTACGGCTTGTATATGATCATGTACAAATAATTATACGACGACCGAAGATAGGAAGCCACCGCCTAGCGTAGCTGATCCCAAAGCCCTAGACTTTGGAAGCGCGACAAGATGCCAATGGCCCAATGCTGCCCTTCCAAGTCCCGAGACGGCCTAGCTGCATGACGCCATCCTCTCGCAAGGTTACTGTATAAACAGGGGATAGGATCCTAGCGCTAGAAATACATCGCTGTCGCAAATACGTAGGAGGTGTGAGAGTTGAGCAGTACGATGTGAGGCTCAAGGCGCTGCAAATACTACTCTATTACTGCGAATCGAAAGCTGGAGAAAAGAAGGAAAAGTGGAAAATACAGGTATGCGTAGCGCGGAATAAGAGAGTGCGCGCACAGGCCACAAAGCGCACCCAGCTCCTCGAAAGCCCTGCTCCAAAGCCCAGCCCACAACCTAACCCAGAACAGGGCACAGGGCGCATCCTCTGTCACAAGAGGTATTCTACGATAGGGTGAACGAAGTAGAATAGGCGACGCCTTCCGGCCTCTGTTGCTAGCGCCGTTTGTAGTTGTTAACGGAGGTAGCCCCAATCTAGCAACGCGAACGGGGGTTCCTGCCCAGCAAAACATCGGGCGAGTGTTGGGTGGGGGCTAAGTCAGCAATTGCGGTTCAGCGTTGGAGCAAGATTTTACCTTTTTTCCCCCCCTCTCTTTGCCTTTTGAGGGTCTAAGGGGCCACGCTGAACTTATGCCATTCGGTGGTGACGTGGAATGTTCCGGACCTCTATCCTATAAACACTGAGTCATCATTTTGACTCCCTTGCTTGAGATCGACGCTGGGCGCCAGCGCCCATGGGCGGCCATGGTCGCTGCTGGTCGCCGTCGTTCACGAGCGTCCACCCGTTCTTGGCGTTGGTCGCGAGTGCCCCTGAGCGACCAACCCTGCCTGCGTCAGCCTGCATCCCGTGGCGCAATGCTGCGGCTGGTGGAATGCCAAGAGATGCGATGGGCTCTGTGGATCCTGATCCTGCGCAGCTATTGTGCTGGCTCAGGCTAGGGCTCTTCTCGGCCGCTCTGATTCGATACAACGCAAACTGCTGTTAAGTCAGCTTTTGTTCGCCGAAATAGGCTCTGATTTTCATTCCGTCTTATCGCGGCTTAGGCTTGCTAGGCGCAATCACTCAGCCAGTTGTCTACACACTCATTTTAGGCCTTGGCTCGGTTTAGTATATTACCAAAGGACCTTCGGCCATTTAGAACCTAGTTTTGCTATTATTTCATTGTGAGCATGGGACAATAGAACCACCTTGCAGTACGCTTGCTAATCTTCCACCTTTCTCGCTCTCTGTTTTCCCTCAACTTCTCTTTTATCCCGAGAAGTCAAACAACAACCTCTCTTAGTTCACTTCCAACTTTCTGAGACAAATGGACTACAGCATTAGCATCGAGATTGAGAACCAGGATGTTGACAAACAGCCGCAGACCAAACTTCCGGAAAGACGTCCCAGGACTAGGTTATGTCTAATAATATCATAGCGCCGCGAGAGCCTGCGCCAGTCGTGGTATGCCCAATTTGTGACGACCAGCTTATTGTCTCCCATCTCCCATATCCGGATTTCACCGGTGATGGCGACTCCTAAACCGCTGCGACGCCAGACTCTTTGTCTGCGGGCACTTGGTATGCGACAATTACGTCGGCCGTGGTAGATCGGGAAGACCGGCCAGAACCCCTCGAAGGAGAAGGCGCCGCACCAGGTGTAGATGTTGCGCTTTTTGGTTGGAGCGGATGGGATGCGGAAGAGGAGGGTGATGAGCCCACTCTCGACGGGCCCGGCACCCAGCGCCAGGAGGGATCCTTTATAGTTTTCGCCGACGTTATCACCTACGCCGAGAAGCTCGGAGTAGATGTCATCGTAGGCTTGGATGGGTCGGCCAGGGTTGTCTTGAGGTTACGGACGGAAACCGAACCGGCGGGACTTTCTCGCTCTGAAGCAGGGTCCAGTCCTGCTGCACCACCATCTGTAGCGGACAGAAGTAGTCTTTAGTAGTGCAGCTAGGGACAACCGGACTATAGGGTCAGACTAGCAGATGTACTTCCTGCGTTAAGTAGAGGACGGTGTTGCTAGCAACGTGCCATCGTACTCCTGAACTTGAGTACAGACATTTGTGCGCAGGACTTCCTCGAGCCAGGATATACCAGCGTATCCAGTCCAGTTGGCCCCATCTCTATCCGCATCCTCCCCGCTTAGCTCAATCTACGCGTGAAGCTGGACGGCAGGTCTTTTCACAGCTCCAGAGCGCCGGCATTAGCGGCTTTCAACCTGGCTCCGGTTCGGGCTTCGGCTAGGAGGAGATCAAACTCAGGCGGCAACTTCGAGACACCATGCCGCTATACACCTCCCGCTCCGGCAAGCGCTGGTCGACAGGCC
Organism: Achaetomiella virescens; assembly: GCA_031001845.1. Taxonomy (NCBI): domain Eukaryota; kingdom Fungi; phylum Ascomycota; class Sordariomycetes; order Sordariales; family Chaetomiaceae; genus Achaetomiella; species Achaetomiella virescens. Next base: position 16,280 of record JARNGD010000174.1, read on the forward strand.
AAGTCATTATTGGCACCCACTTTGGCACCTACCCCGCCGACTCCATAATCAAGTTCCCTCAAAGCCAGGAAGCACAATCACCCAAGTTCCTAGAACCGGCTGGCTCGCTATCGGCTACGCCGACGAGATGGTGCAGCTCCTCCCGTCCAACGCTAGCTGGAATTCACTACCGCCGTAGCCGACACCGCCTCCGCTATCTCCCTCCTCCGCGACGCCAACTCCACCGGCTATGGCAATGCCCGCTAGCATCCTGCTCCGGCAACGCGACCGGATGAACTAACCGTCTTCCTCGACCCTTCGCTCCTGCACAACACCACCATCGCCTCCATCCTATCTTCCCATGCCTTCCACGCCACGCAAGTCTACTCCCAACGCTGAATCGGCCAGAACTAGCTCTGCTGCTGCGGAAACTCCCTCCGGCGAGAAGACGTGCTCCACGTCCCAACCCGTTCGAAGACGTCACTACCCCTGGCCACGCATACTCAACGGCCTGCCGCGGAGGCTGAACTGCCGTATCCAGGTGAGAGATAGCTCAAGGGATTGCTACCGCAGGCTATCAACGGGATGGTGCTGGGGAACGGCAAGTACCTCGCTCCGAAGCAGTGGGGCCCGGTAGTGGAAGGGGGGGATATCTTTGAGGAGGCGGTCGAGGGGGTTTATGCGACGGACGGGATGGACTTAAGATGGGTAGATGATTATATGAGTCATTATATGAGGGGTGGGGAGGTGCATTGTATGCCTATGCGTTGACGGAGATGGGAGGGTAGTGGGTAGCGAGGAGCGTAGGGACTGCTAATCAAGTAAGTGGGTGGTAAAGGGGCTGGAAGGCAGATACAAGAGGGAATGTGGTGTTGATTTAACCTGCCAGTCTCGGCAGCATTCAAGTTCTCTGCTCAGCACTTCCTCCCCTACCCTCCCTCCTCAACGTCTTCTTCAACACCGGCACCTCGACCGCCACCGCCTTCCCGTCCTTCCCCAGCTCGAAGATATAATAAATGCGCGAATACCCCCCATATATGATCAAATCCAGCGACCCCCAGGAGGAGCACGTCTCGCCCGCTAGCACACCCTGCACCCCCAGCACGGCCCTAAATGCCACCGTATTCTTCCCCGCCAGCCCATCGGGAACAGCCACGCCCCTAACTTCATCCCCTCCGGCATTGTCTATAATTGGCCCCATCAGCGCCAAAATATCTGTACCATTGCTCACCATCTTCGACAAGAACAGCCCGGGCTCCTCGTCCTCAACAAGAACTCTGCCGCAGATCATCAGGCAGCGTGTAATTCCCACATAGACTGCCGCAGCCTCCTCCTCCCCGCCTGCTCTGCCGCGCCAAACCACACCTCACTCATACCGTCTCTGCAGTAAGTCACGCGTCGCCGCGGCGGGGGGCCTCCCACGAACAGCGTGAACCCCGTGCCATGGTCGGGGGAGAGCGCGATAAGGGTGCGGTACTGCCCCATAGCCCCCCTTTGTATACACGTCCCAGGGCGCGAGTTACATTGCTAGCGCGGGTGTTAGAGATGGGGAGGTTGAGGCGGTTGATCTCCCAGGGGCGGCCGACGGAGAGGGGCAGGCGGGCGGTGTGGGTGATGGGCTTCAGCCAGCGGGGGTTGTGGCGGGAGGGAGGAGAGTAGAGGAGAGGATGGAGCGGCCGATGGTAGTGATGTCACTTGGCGAGGAGTAGTAGAGCCCCCTCTATTTGCTGGTTAGTGATGGGTGAGGCCGGGGAAAGGGGGCTGGGGAAGCTAACGGGCTTCGTCACCGAACTCGAGGTCCCAGCCGTCGAGGACCAGGGCGTTGCTGTCGTTAATAGGCTTGGTCAAGAAGGTGCGGTGGAGTTTGAGGGGCTTTAGGAGCTTCTTTTCGACGAGACTGGGGAAGATTTGCTGGTGATTTTCTCAACGGCATAGCCGAGCAGCTGGAAGGCCATATTGGAGTAGGAAGGGGTGTAGTAAGTAGGTGAGATTGGACGGATGTTCTTGATTTTGGCGAAGGACTCTGTTGGGTTTCAGTGAGTGACCGTCGATTGGGGTGCGTACTGGCCCACCCTCTCTTGTACATGCCCTGACACCGATGTTACCGCACAGGATCTGTTCAGACTCGTTCAGGACTGGCACTCCGGGAATGCCTGGCGGAATGGAAGGGGCGACGTCGCTGAGATCGTCTGCGAGTGTCAGCAACATCAACCCGAGCGGCCCAATGAGACCTACAATCCCGGGGAATGCCGCTCATATGGCTGGTCAGAGATCCTAGCGTGACCTCGTTCCAGTTGATGTCATAGACTGGGTTCTGGACCTTGAGCCGTGCTAGCTCGGGGACGTGTCTGGTGACCGGATCGTCCCAGTGCTTGTCGCCCAGCTCCGCCAGAGTCGTGTAGATGCTCACGAGTTTGGAGATGCTGGCGATTCGGTACAGCGTCTCGGGGCCGATCGAGGGCCCATAGTATCGCTACAGGAGTTTGTCCGAATGCCGGGAATAGACCTGGAATGGCGAAGGTGGTTCCGTTATCTAGCTTCCCCTCCGCAAGAGCCTTGGCGAGCTCCTCGTTGAAGGGGGCCTTTGCAGCCCCGAGCGCTCTTGAGACGCCCGGATTCGTAACTTCCGCATATGCCGGGCCAAGGATGGGACAGTCCTGGGCGAGGCCGAACCCGGCGAGTGCCCCAAAGGGGATGAGCCTTAAGAGACCCATTGTACCAGTACGAGGAGTGGGGTGGCGACGGCGGATGGAAGGAGGTATATGAAGAGAGGACGTGAGCCCGTCAACCGCCGCCTTATATCCTCATCACACATCCCAAGATCAACCAATCCCCCGATCGTCGACTACGGTGGCGGCTGCCTCGGAATCCGGGCCGCGTCAGCTTGCAACCGCCATGACGCGGCCGTGGGCCTCGCACACCCGAGAATTCCGTTGGTTCTGTGGCAGAAGGCATCGTTCTTCTGAGAGAGTCCTGCATCAATGCGCCTCGGTTAACTCTCCCGCGCAGTCGGATAGCCCGATGCAATTCCACGATCCATAAGCACGGCCCTAAGTTAAATCCGTCAGTCTGCCTCGGCCAGGAGAAACGATGGGGTTGATATGGCAGGGCTGTAACCGATCCTGGTAGATGTCTGACTTGGCGTTGCCATCTGTAACGGGCTGAGCCCTGGACAGGCCTCGGCGACTCTCGGCCAGCCCTAACCCTCGTTGCGCACACCTGCCGCCCCTGAGCGTCAACACCAACATCGCGGGCAGCGACTCCCATCGCGCCTGCCCTTTCGGGTTGTTGCCTCCCTCTGGTCAGGCAAAGGCCACGTCATCCATTTTGCTGTGTCCTTCCTCTTCTTTCTCTTCCTCTTTTCTTCTTCTTCTTCTCCCTTTCTCTTCAAGATTGGATGTGCTCGTAGAGTCGTCATCAGATAGTTGCAACACACTCCTGAGACCGTTACACTAGCAAAGTAACTCCCGATAGACTAACCCTCTTCCTCAACTCTTCGCTCCTATACAATACTACTATCGCTTTCATCTTGTCTTCCCTGCCTTCCACACTATACAAGCCTATTCCTAGCGGTATATCGACTAGAATCTAGCTCTACTATTGTGGAAAATCCTCCTCTAATAAGAAGATATGCTCTACGTCCCCACTCTCTTTAAAGATATCACATACCCTTAGCTATGCATACCTGAGAGCCTGCCGCAGAGGCTGAACCTAATAGGTCCCGGTGAGAGACAGCTCAAGGAGTTACTACCGCAGGCTATTAATAGGCTAGTGTTAGGGTGTAACGGTCCCAGGAGTGTATTTCAACTAGCTGATGACGACTCTACGAGTACACTGAACTTAGAGAAAGAAAGGGAAAAGAGAGAAAAGAGCCATTCCGGCGGTGAGCGCTCCATATGACCAGATGGTGGCTGTGGGTCGTGTCTTCGCCTGGGTGACCGGCACCGTCGTCAGGGGCAACGGACCGGTGTCGGACCGGGGGTTCGGATGTCGAGTCGGGGTGGGAGGCCGCGGGGTCCGTGGCCTGGCCCCTTCTGGGTACGCCTCCTGGAGCCAATATGCATACTCTAAGGCGACTTGTGTTTTCCTATAGGGCGTCAGTGAAAAAAACAGTATGTGGCCGGATCAACTTGCCGACGCCACCGAGGCCATAGAGGGCAACTCTTGCCTGCGAGGTAGTCCCAAGCGGCAGTTGTTGTAGTCGATGTAGGACGGCTGTCCGACCAACAAAGCTGTCGTTTCTCGGATATGGAACAAGAACTATAGCCGCGTAAGACAGTTGATTTAACAGCACAGTCAAAAGGTATCGACCAACACCAAGGGCCGATAGACTTTTCCGGGTAGGGACAGACGCTAATAGAATCAGCACGCATCTCTAACAAGTGTACTGCAGGTCTTGCCAGTAGAGCAACACGCACCTGTCATCGAAGGCACCCAATGGCCCAAGAAAGCCTTCATACATGCCGCCGCTGTCGCCGCTGCGTGCCGCTGCCACGCCTTGGTCTTGTGGCTGTCTGCGTATCGCACGCACCCTTAATAACCACGCAAGGGAAGATGTCCCAAACACCGGCGCCCTCCATTTCAAACCCTATAACACCCGCCTTCCTTGCAATGTCATCGCGGTCCTCACCCGACTTCATGACCGTGTCGCCCGATGCAATCAGGCCAAAGTGAACCGCAGGCTGTGCATCACCCTGCTCCAGGCGGGTACGCGGCACCAGCTTGCCGTCGCAACCGCACTCCTCGCACGACATCCCGTCGCTCCCATGGCGATATGTCGCCTCAAACAATCTGTCCTGCGCAGCACCGGGGTACACAGCTGCCAGTTCCGGCTCGCCCCGGAGCAGCTCCATATAGCCGGCCATCTTATCCTGCAATGTCTTCCGGCCACGGAGACCCCTAAGCTTGGCCAGCAACGCGCGGATCTCGGTGTTCGGCCTGCCTAGGGCATCCAGAAGCGCATCCTTCGCCACGAACTGTTCGGGCAGTCGCCGTCCGAGGTCGTACTGTACGACACCATCGCTGACGATGACGTCGCCTAGCACGGTCTCGGCCGTCTCGCTGCCGCCGAGACGAAAGGGAACGACACCGCAAACGCCAACGACGAGAGCCAGCTTGATGTTGGGGAAGCTCGCGCGGCAGTTGGCGGCGACGGCCGCGGCGCTGGCCTTGCCCATGCCTGGCATGTGTGCGAGGACGACGTTGTGGCGGCCGATGGCGCCGGTGGAGTACGCGTTGGGGTCGCCCGCGGCTTTGTCGTAGGGCGGCCCGCAATCGTCCCAGTAATGGTCGAAGAGGGCGTCGACAGCATCGGCTTCGATTGGGAGAGCGCAGATGACGGCAATCTCGAAGTCGGCCCGCGCAGCTGGGCGCCGCGGCCGGGTTGGGTCCATCGGGGTCCGCGTGGGGTTAAGGTGGGCCTGTATTCCGTAGATGTGGGTTTCGACGAAGCGAGGTGGGTTTGCAAAGTTGGGCCCGGCTCCTCTTTTGCAGCCCGACGACTTTGGAACGAGCTAATTTTAGCACCGGCCTGCTCGGCGCTAACCGGCAAGGTTGGGCCAAGACTCCGGAGACTCCAGTGCCATGGAAGCCATCACCATCACCAGCAATCATTCCGGTGGGTCGTGCGCAGCTGCCGGCCAGTTGGCACCCCGCTGTCATGAGGCGGATAAGCGGCTCTTCTTGCTCCTGGCTCAGGCCAGCAGGGCAGTGAAGCACTGTGTTGGACTGTGCGGGACATTTGACGGCAGGAACCGGCATGGTGCAAGCGCCAAGAGGCCCAAAAACAGGCCCCTGAACAATGGACAGAGAGTAAAAAGCGGACGGCGATTTCGCCAGAGACCGTAAATGCAAAATACTGTAGAATGTGTCCAAGATATGGGAAACTTCCTCCGGTGCTCTAAGGCTTCTTTGCCTCTTGCTGGAACGTTTTAATGTTACTCACAAATTGCAATGCAATGCCCGGCTTCACCCTCCTTGACCATCAAATCAGCAGCGACCTTTGGGTGCTGCAGGATGGAATTCAGTGCCAGGAATTGATCCAATGCAAACTGATTCGCGGTCTGCAGCGCTCTCTCCACCTGTCGCTCTTGACTTATTGTAGAGTCCAGTTGCAGTACTCATCAAGTTAGTCCTTTCTATCCTCCTTAACGTCCCCAAGATCTCCAAGGTTTGTGTCGGCCGCATGGCGATGCCTGCCGCAGGCTGAGATATGGACTTTGCAATGACGACAGTCGATAGGGCTATCGGCCTTCCGCTTGCAGCTACCATCCAACACATGTTGGAGAATTTTTGGGCGGGATCTCGATATCGACATCGACCTCGTCCTCTTCCTTCATATTGCCTTTGATGTGATGGACTATCTCTTCTAGTTGCCTTGGCGGCAGCTTAACGTATATTATAGGCGAGCCGACCATATAAGCGAGTCGACCACTGGTAAGGGCTGCACGGATATTTCGCTGTAGCACTAACCGCGGGATTAAGCCGGGAATTGGCTATTAGTGCTACAACTAAATATCTGTGCAGCCCTTACCAGTGGTCGACTCGCTTATATGGTCGGCTCGCTTATAATATACGTTATAGTGATTTCCTCGTTCGTGCCTCTGCATCGACGATGCTTGTAGACTCGGGTCCAAAAACCCGCGTCGGCGGCTCTCTGAAGCTTTTGAATCAGTGGCGCTTTGCTTCTTTTTCTTGCCCCTTATCATCGTAGAGTCATCCGTAACTTTCTTGTAAATGAACTCCATGCTGAAGGTTATCTTCCTCCTCTTACTAAGAAGGCACTAAGGCTTTCCATATGGCCATCCACCATCTTTCAATCGATCTCTAAGCCTTCGAAGCGTTTCTTCGGACCTCGCTGACGGCTTCGCTCGATGGATATTGAACTGGTGCGCAGCACCTTAAATCCATATACGCACCACACCCTACTGCTGGTTACAGCAGTCTAGTTGTATTGATGTCGTGAATTGAGTCGTAAAGGCCAAAGTTCAACCAGGCAGGAGCCATATTGCCATAATCCAACAACCACGAGTCGAGTGATGCTGGGTTCTGATCCGTCGCCCCTGAGGAGAATGATCTGAGGGAATCCGTGGCTGGGAATTCCGAGCACGATCAACACCATCTCGTTCATCCCGCGGCACGCGATATTTCCTGAAACATTATCCGAGGACGGGGGGAGGAACGAAGGCTTCAACATGCCATGTCTCAAGGTGGATCCGAAGCTCTCTACAAGACACGCTTCTCTAACGGACGGTTCCGACCCTCTGGTCAGAGCCTCACCCTCTGCAGTCTGCACTGTGGAACCTCCTCCGAGGTTTCAACGATGAGGAAAGGAACGTCGATTGCTGTCGTCATGTCACCCTGCCTGCCTGCCCAGGAGCCCCTGAGTGGGCGCCCACGGCAGCTTTATATACATGGCGTGGCTTGCACGTGAGAAACTCTGCCAAAATGAAAGCAATGTCAAAAGCATCCACGGCCTCCCTCCTGTACTGTAGTGGGCCCGAATGATAACCCCCCGAACTCTAGTGGTTTCCGCCCAGTTCAATATATCGATGGTCGTTTCTTCGCACGTATATATGTATCTCCTGGAAACTTAAGCCCGTCTTTCAGAAGGGCTTCAATTCGTGCCTGGAAGTTGGCCTTCCAAAAGTCGCTCGGAACTAGGACGAGATCGGGATCTGTGTCTGAACAAACATGCCTAGGTCTGATATTCTCACGTTGGGAGACCTTCCAGCCGAAAGTCATAGTGTATATATTCGGGGCTATTTTTATCATACTGTTTGTTACTTTCCCAATCACGTAGTCGGCAGAAGTGGTAATGCACGTTCGCCGCTTCGCTGATCATCCTGTTCGGCCACTAGGCTGGCTCGTTCGGTGGCTGGGCCGACTCGGGGTTGTCGGATATCGGAAAATCGGGAGCTCCATAAAATTAAAGCATAACCACCATCCAGCCAGTCAAAAGTTGAAGTTTTCCATGATGGCATGTCATGCCTCGTCGCTTGTCGCTGGCTTTGAAAGAAGGCCACGTGGCTTCTCGGGGATCTCTTGGATCATAATCGATACCTGAGATCCAGCCTGAATCTCAGGTTCTCGAATTAATCCTATTTGATCGCTCCTGAATCGACGCGTTCTTCTAAGCATCCCGCAATGATTGGTTGCATCTATCAGTCTTAGTGGTTGGCTCGGGTTATATCCCTCATGCACCACTGGGTTACTGTATGACGGTCAAATCGCAACAGTATTCGAGTTGATTCGACAACACTCACGAAGCATAGTCAATAGTATAGAATTGCCCTAGCTCCTACCACTTGTGTATGGGCAGAGATATGAAAAAAAAAAAAAAAATTAATCAAATGACTTCAATTATACTATAATTAGTTGTTGCGTGGTGATCCGCGTGACCGACCACTGGCTCTCATCCACCACCTTCTGCCCTGGGCTTCTTTTCTATCTTCCATCAACACCAACAAGATCATCAGTTTGACCACGTCGTTGTTGTTCCCCACAACAATAGTTTTATCTCAATCTGGGTTTCCAGTATATAGGCGAGCCACTGTTGCCACGCGAGCCGGTCAGGTGGTCTTCGACGAGGATTCTCTCGATGAGGATTCTCTTTACGAATGGCGCCAACCTACTCGAGCAGCGCGACAGCCTTGTTAACCTGGCCGTTGGCTTGGTACGCTCCTGCGAGCGCGTGCTGCGACGCGAGCCGCGAGGGGTGGTCTTCGGCGAGGACACTCTTACGAATGGCGACAACCTGCTCAAGCAGTGCGATAGCCTCTTTAACCTGGCCATTGGCTTGGTAGGCTACTGCGAGCGCGTGCTGCGGCGTGAGTTGGTCGGGGTAGTCTTCGATGAGGACTTTGTTGCGAATGGCGACGACTTGCTCGAGCAGCTCGATAGCCTCTTTGACACCGGCCGTTGGCTTGGTAGGCTACTGCGAGCTCGTGCTGCGACGCGAGCCGATCGGGGTGGTCTTTGGCGAGGACTCTCCTGCGAATGGCGACAACCTGCTCGAGCAGTGCGATAGCCTCTTTAACCTGGCCGTTGGCTTGGTAGGCTACTGCGAGCGAGTGCTGAGACGTGAGCCGGTTGGGGTGGTCTTCGGCGAGGACTCTATTGCGAATGGCGACGACTTGCTCGAGCAGCTCGATAGCCTCTTTGACCCGCCGTTGGCTTGGTAGGCTACTGCGAGCGCGTGCTGCGACGCGAGCGGCGAGGGGTGGTCTTCGGCGAGGACTCTATTGCGAATGGCGACGACTTGCTCGAGCAGCGCGATAGCCTCTTTAACCTGGCCGTTGGCTGGTAGGCTACTGCGAGCGAGTGCTGAGACGTGAGCCGGTTGGGGTGGTCTTCGGCGAGGGTTTTAGCCTGAATGGCGACCACTTGCTCGAGCAGCGCGACAGCCTCTTTGACCTGGCCGTTGGCTCGGTAGGCTACTGCGAGCGCGTACTGCGACGAGAGCCGGTCGGGGTGGTTTCCGACGAGGGTTTTAGCCTCAATGGCAACGACTTGCTCGAGCAGCGCGATAGCCTCTTTAACCTGGCCGTTGGCTTGGTAGGCTACTGCGAGCGCGTGCTGCGACGCGAGCCGGTCGGGGCGGTCTTCGGCGAGGACTCTATTGCGAATGGCGACGACTTGCTCGAGCAGCTCGATAGCCTCTTTGACCTGGCCGTTGGCTTCGTAGGCGACTGCGAGCGAGTGCTGCGATGCAAGCCGAGAGGGGTGGTCTTCAGCGAAATGACGATTCCTCCATTGGCAAGCCTCTTCCAAACTCCTGACTGCTTCCTTGATCCGTCCATCTACTCTCAAACACCGCCCAACCCAGAAAAATAGATCAGATTTCTCCTCTATATCAAGTTCTTTGTTATGCTGCAATACCTTGAAAGCATGCGGAAGGTACGCTCTCCACACGTTTCGGTTTGCATAATCGTCAGATGGGAAAACCGTTGCAAGATGTCGAGTCGCTTTCTCATCCGTCGTTGCCGTCAGGCCTTCTCGCTGAACCCAGATTCGCGTTGCCAAGTGTACCAGACCGTGCATGTCGAATACACTGCTATCCCCTCGCCTGGTCAGAAAGGCGTACGAGCATAATGTCCCGATTGCATCGACCAGCTGCTCTGTCGACTCGGAGTGGGGGAATAGCGACTGAGGTATTCCTTTAGGCTCGATGCACGATATAAACGATAGCAGATCGGCGGCAGCGTTGTCGGACTTGCGGATCTGGTCGAATGATACTAGCCAAGTTGTCGCCACCGCATTCTGTGACCCTGGGTACCGAGTATTGTCACGAAAACTCTTTGCTCATCAGGCCGATGATGTTCTGCTGAGTGCTGTGCAGCAGCTCGACGTACTCGGCAAGGGGTACCTGTTTTATATTAATATAGGCCGCCGCCTGTGTAATCGCTAGCGGAAAGGTAGGTAAGTTCCTTCAGCAGCTCTGCCGTCGCCGCTTTATCGCGAAGCATATCCTTCTGGATCAGCGACTTCTTCAAAAAATCAGCCGCCTCCAAGGGTCCATCTCATGCAGCTCGATCACATCGCTACCGGCAACCGACACGGCTACTTCTCGAGACCGTGTCGTAAATAGGTGAGGCCGTCGTCACTGTCGGGAAGGTACTTGCTGATACCGCCCGGCGTAGCTGCAGAGCCAAAGAGATATCCCCATCATCCGCGTTATCCACCACAAGAAGCCATGGCCCGGCTGCCTCGGAGCTCAGGTACCGCTGCACGGACTCTTTAAGATCAACGTCCTCGCCGCCACTTTGGATAGGAAGCTTCCTGGCCATCGCAGTAAAGGCCTGTTCAAAGGTCGCGTTGCTCAACGCTGGTACCCAGAAGATGGAGGACTCTGGCCGGTGTTTTTTTGCCCAGTATGCCAGCCGTAGCGCGACCTGGCTCTTGCCGACACCGCCTAGGCCGGCAATGGCGGCTTTCCCGCCACTCCTTGCGCACGAACCAGCATCGCTTTGAGAGTGTCCAGCGTCGTATCCCGTCCGACGAAGCGCCGGTTCTCGGGGAGTGGAATGTAGTAGCAAGGCAGGGCGGCACGGTCTGGAGCAGGGTCAGCAGTTGCTAGCCGTTATAAAAGAGCTATCCTATACTAACTTGTCAATGCCCCGTCGAACCCGCCTCCCTTTTTCGCTACAGTAGCCTCAACTGTAGGTGCTGTCGACGATACTTGCTGGAGCCTAGTTCCATTTCCATCAAGTACTATACGATGTATGAACCGCTGGAGCACGCCGGCGATGGCCCGGTAGCGTGGATCTGCCCTATCACTACATCTGGCCATCTGCATATGGTTCGCGTCGATACTTTGGACGGTCTCGACGGATCGCGGAAGACCAAGCTTCGAGGAGAAATCGTCTACAACCTGCCGTAGATTTACAATCAACATTCAGGAAGACGTTTACAATGTCCTGCCAACGTACCTTATTATGCAAGCCCTTCATGCCCGATATTCCCCGCGCCTCCTGGAAGGAGTGGATCTGAATTCGCGATTGGTCCGCGATGGCCACAAACTCCTCGTGGATAATCTCCAAGACCTCGCTATTCACTTCCAGCGTCTTGATTATGTCCTTGTTTGAGTCTTGCAGTGCTAGACGAGCTAGATTCGACGCGATCTCGCCCCATTGTGCACTCGCGCTCCCTCGATGAGGCGTGCCAAGGAAGATGACTAGTTTTGTTCGTGCGCGACACGCATCCGATCGACGTATTGCCTGTAACAAACACAAGCATCAGCTATTGTATTGAGAATTGAGCAGTTCAGACATACATCTTTGACAATAATGCCGCCGAGGCTATGCGCCACGAATATGATCGGGTCCTATTATTATCAGATCGAGCCTCCCACCCGAGTCATAGAAGCGCGCCCACCTCGTTTTGGATCTCCAGCTCGAGGTACACTACAAGGTCTTGGCCGTGTTGCGACACGCTGTTCTTGTTGTTCGCCTGGAAGAGTCCACCGATCGCATCTGCATTATAGCCATACGTCCAAACTCTCGCCTCGGGAATGTCTTGTGTGAGATACTCTTTAGGCCAGAACAGCTTGTTAGGGGTCTCGTCACTCGTCTCTTTGTTAGAAGTTGGGGTCTTGGTCAAAGTCCAAGCTGAGGACGATGACCTAGACTTGAGCAGGGCCTTCAATATATTTCGTTTACCTAACGTCGCCGTTCCTGTATTCTCGTTGTCCCGGTCCACATTAGCCTTGTCTCGGCTATCCTCCCATGTGTGCTGCGGATGCCCTCGCAAGCCGTGTACAAAGATGATACTGCGTCACGTCAGTCACGGCGACCCGCATCGAAATCGATCCCATACTTGACCCGGTACGGTCCGTCCCTAGCGCCCTGACTGCCAGAAAGTTCTGTGAAGCCGATCCGGTGCACCGACATGTCTAACCAGATGTTTGTGTGGAGCCGAGTTGGTTATTTGAGGTGTGAACCGAGGGATGTTCGTGGCGAGTGCGGGGTTTGGGAGATAGAAACCTCAGCCGCTTAAACGGCAAGCCGCGCTATTTTTAGCCTTGCTCAGCATCTGTGACGCTTGGCTCTGCGAACGTGGCGCGTTCCTCGCCTAGCCCAACCACATCAACCCCGCATTCTCAGCGCCATGATATCCGGCTTCGAATCTTCTCGACAGTGATTGCTGTCTTCATCATCAATAGGCCATGCATCGCACTCCAAATAATCTGCCGTTTCATCAAGACAATGCCAGCTCGCCTTTCGATTTGGCCGATTGGCTGGTTTGAAGATGCGATCGATGTTTCGAAGCGAGCGACTTTTCGCCCCATGCCACTCTTTCGGCTGCCTGACGGGAGCCCCTCGAGGAGGCGGTTGTACGGAGGCGCAATTGTTCTAGGACGTCCGGTTCCGTTTCACGGCGCTTTCATGGTTAGTACTGTGTAAGGCTCTCGCTGTTATAATGAATTGGTGCGCAGCACTTCAAATCCACGCACACTACACCCTACCCGCTGGTCAGAGCAGTCCGGCGACAGTGATGTCGTGAATTGGGGGAGGAACAAAGACTTCAACAAGTCATGGCTCAAGTTGCCTCCGGAGCCTTCTGCAAGGCACAGTTCTCGACAATAGACAGCTCTGGCCCTCTGGTCAGAGCTTCACCCGCCGTAGTGTGCACTGGGGAACCTCCTCCGAGGTCACAACGATGAGAAAAGAACATCGATTGTTGTTATTGTCTCTCCTCTTGCTGTACTGAAGTGGGCCCAGATGCCCAACCCCTAAAACCCAGTAGTTTCCGCCCTAGTTCAATAAATAATAAATTTTTTCTCCCTTACCTTCCAATCGGACTGTGCTCTTGCGAACCTTTGAGCGCGGACGTAGAACTGGGCCAGATTTGGCTCCTGCCGCTCTGTTAGGCAATTAGCAACGGTACCTCTGAAGTACGGCCAGGCATTGGTGCAAAGCCACAGATATCTGGAAGTGGGTCCCGCTAAAGACTACTACTGTAACTAAAATTTATCGACACCAAATTCGCCTTCCACTGTACCAAGGACACTCCAAAGGATGTCAAGGGAGATGGGGTCCTTACTAAACACTAAGCTCTCGTGTCGTACCGGGAGAACCACCATTCATTCAGCATCTCCTGCTGGTAAAAGAGCTGGTCCTTACGGGAGAAGGAGAGATTCCGCTAAAGGTTTGGGTCTTCGCTCCTCTATGCTCCCTTCCAGGTCCCACTATTCTAGGTTTGCCACCAACATAATGTCGACCTCCGCCTTCAAGGGGTTCTCTGGGGATCCCTCCATATGAATGCCATTAAGCTGCCACAGATGGCGAGGTTCAGGGTCTATCGGCTGCGTTCTCAGTGAAAAACTCACATACACCACACCATGCAGCTGCGCAAGATTAACTCCCTAACGTTCGATGAGCTTTGTAACTATTACTAATACAACCATCGCCTGGTCCCTTCCCAGCGCAACGCCCCCTCATGAACATGAATAGAAAAAAAAAATACCGATGGGCAACAGTATATAATGACCGCAGTCCCCGACATATCGTCGTCATCTCTCTCATTAGGAGCTCTCCGTCGTCACATTCGTAATTGCCGCCAGCAGCGCTAGGGGGCTGCACTGGCTTGCCACGCCACCGGTTAGCACAAACTTGAGGTCGTCAGCCTCAAGGGCTTTGAGCGCGCTGTCTGAGGTGTCCTTGACGAGGAAGACCTTGTTGTTCTGGCCCTTGATGGCGCACATGACGGGGAACAGATACTCGCCCTGGCTGTCGACGCCGACGAGCATGGACGTGCTGCGTCGGAGTCAGATGTGATGGCACGAGGTTGATCAGGCGCGAGCCGACGGGCAGCTTATCCCAGGTAGCGAGGCGGAAGCGCGACGCGCCCAGGTTGGACACCTCGTCTGGGAAGTAGTGTAGCAGGCGGTCGGCCGAGTCGCCTGTGACTAGGTAGGGCGTGTCGGAGTTGCCGGGTAAGGTCATGGCGGCGAGCGTCGTGTCGTTGGTCAAGAGTTTGAGCTCCTCGGCGCTGTCTACGGGCGCGACGAAGAGGTTGCCGTTGTTGGACGGGTAGAGCTCGAGCACGCCCGTGGTGTCGCGGACCGTGGCGGTGCCCTGGCCCAGTTGCGCGTCCGAGGTCGTCGTGTTGGAGGGCAGCGTCGAGTTGCTGCCTGGCATGATCGTCGAGTTGCCGGCGCCGGTGAGCCGGGGAGCCACCAGCTCGCGCTTGTTGAAGCTGCCGTTGGGACGCATGAGCTTGAGGTTTGTATACTCCCTTGCCCGTGACCACATATAGAGGCCGTTGGGGCCGTTCCGAGTGTCCCTATACCAGACGACGGCGGACTTGACGATGCCGTACCACGAGTCGCCGAACAGCTCGTCGGTGATGGGCGTCGCTTGGTAGTTCCATGCGTCATTGTACAGCCTGTTCCACAGGTTCCGGTTCCGGTTCTGGACGCGACCGTAGGCAACCTCGACGATGGTGATCCAGTTGTTGCCGTTCGGTGAGGGCCAGTTCGCCAGGAGCATGCTAGATGCGGGCGCCGACGAGATGGGGCCCGGGTAGATGGTGAAGGTGCCCGTGGACTCCGTGCCGACCCACGAGCGCGTCTCGGCGCCGTACTTGGTAGAGGATATAGATGGACTTGGGCGTGCCGTAGAGAGGGTCCTGAGCCGGCGCGTAGGCGTGGTTGACGATGCCGTTAGTGTCAATCTCGATGCGGTTGCCGACCTGCCAGTTCGTGATGGCGTAGTTGGTCACGTCATTGACGCCGTAGACAACGCTGGTGATCTCGAACGGGCTCATGAGCATCATCGAGTGGTACAACACCATCGCGCGGCGTGCCGGCACGGCTGCGGGCGAAGCAGTTGGCGGCGGGGGCTTTGACGCCATCAGGGCCGTAAGACACGCCGGCGCAGTTGGGCTGCGTCGCGCACCACGCCATACACTCGTTCATGGTCTCCTTGAACACCTGCTGCGTGTCGTAGTACATACATGAAGTCGTGGTTGCACCGGATCGACCACTGGTTGCCTTTGTCGTCCGTGTACACCTGGTTGTTGTACTTGGGGCAGGTGATGGTGCCGTCGTCTTCGGCAGGCAGGGTCGGGAGGGTGGGCAAGCCAGTTGCTGTCGGCGAGCCAGAGCCAGTGGTTGTTGGCGAGCCAGGGCCCGGCTTGTATCCAATGCAGCCCTCAGCCAGGGCAGGGCTAGCCCAGTCCTTCAGGTGGAACGTGGGGCCGTGGTCGATCTCGAGCGTGACCTCGTTGGTCAGCTTGATATCCCACGCAATGCCCGCGCAGTCTTCTGTGCCAACGGATGTTTCCTCGGTGCCGATGCTGACCTCGAATGACGCCTCGCCCACGACGGCCGGCGTGTCGACTAGCGCAACGCCCTCCTTGAACAGGCCGTTGAGGATGTCGATGCCGAACCACAGGCTGACGGGCAAGCCGAGCGCAGCGGTGGCCGTGACGCCGCCGTGCGTCTGGAAGACGTGGTCTAGCTGTGGCGTCCATCCAGACTGCGACGACCTATCGGGGTGCGCAAAATCCAACGTGGCCTCGAACGCGGGCCAGTTGAGAGAGGCACCCGTAAGCAGCTGGCCCTCGGCCTCGACGCCGATGGTAGCCTTACCGCTAAGCGTGATCTTGGGGCCGAGCGTGACAATGCCGGGAATGGACCAGCCTGGGAGGCCCTTCTCTAAGATCTCCTTCTCCCACTCCTTCTCCCACTTGGCGAAGGCATTGACACCGATATAGAGGCCGACATACATGTTGCCGCTAACGCCGATTGACGCCTGCTTGATACCGCTGAGGGGCGTAGCGTTGATGGTGCCCGTAGCCTTGACGGAACCGCGGACACCACAGTTGACGCAGTATAGCTCGACGCCCGGCTCCGGCTCCGGCTCCCCAAGAAGGTCGCTGGCCATATTATCGAGAATGGTCTTGGTGGCGTTAAACTTCTCATCCTCCTTGCCCACCTTGAACGTATACATCTTGAAGGCCTTGCCCAGGCGAGTCGACCATGACGGCAGACGGGGTCCGACGCTCACGGGAGGGTGAGCGAGTTAGAATACTGGCCGGTGACGGCGAATTCAACCAGCTTAATGGCGTTAACGGCGAGCGCAACCGTGACCTTGGCGACGGCGACGGCTACGTTCACAACCACCTGAGCAACGGCGACCACGGCCTTGACAACAGCCTTAACGACTGGGGCAACAACTGCCACCACAACCTTGACCACGGTCTTCACAACCTTGGCGACAGCTTTGAAGAAGGACAAGAAACCACGGCGCTGGAGCTCAGTAGTGGGGCGGCGAGATCGAGCACAGCCTGGGAAAAGGGGGCAGACAAGTAAGCCAGGAGATCATCACTAAAGACTCTGAGATTGGAGGGTTACAAACCTGCGCATCGGCGCCAGACGCGCTATAGTATCCCAGCTTATCATCAAGCGCCTTGTCAAAGTTGGTACCGCATGCCACGGCAGGGAGGCCGTGGAGGGTGTCGGCCGAGGGAGAGCCGCACGCATCGTCGGTCTCGGGCGGGGTGTTGACGGTGATGTTGCCGAAGTCGACAGTCATGTCGGCAAACACATCCTTCAGCTCCGCGTGCTGGCCGAGCGCCTCGAATGACAAAGAAGCCTCGTGAAGGAGATGGTGTGCGCCAGGAAGAAAGCGTTCTGCGCAGCATCAGCGCCGCAGGTAGCCGCTGACGTGATGAGGAGGACGTCCTCATTCGTCTGCCAGGTGTCCTGGGCATAGTAGAAGGGGTACGAGGTATTGAAGCGGCGTGAGGGAGCCCGAGTCGCAGACGACATCGGTAATGTAGAGTGTGGTCGAGCACGATGGTCGGGTGGTTATATGTAACGTTGAGGCGGACCGTCACGGCGCCTAGGTCGCTGCCGTCGCTGTCGCTCTGCGTGCCGTTGTACCAGAGCTCGGCCACCGGGCGGGGGTCAGCACGCCGGTGCCGGCCATGTTAACGCCGGGAGGCGGCACGGGGCCGAGGGTGGCGATCGGTGCAGGCTCGAGGGTAATAGTTTATCGAAGCTCTCCTCAGTGCCCGTGCCGGGATCCATGGGCGTGACCGTAGGGAAGGCGAAGACAGAGCCGGGGGACGACTAGCTGCTTCGCGGTCCACACATAGCTGACCTTGCTCAAGTCGCCAATAGTCTTCTTCAGGTAGCAGGACGGGGCCACGTAGCTATGAGTGGCATAAATCGTTAGCTCTCAAGGCATAGAAGGGAAAGGGGGGGTTGATTGGGCGGGGGAAGGGTTTCAGTATGTAGAAATCTCAGGGGCTGCTTACCTAACATCAATGCAGTCCTTGTTGTCGTCGCACGCCGCAATGCAGTCTTCAAAGGTAGCAGTCGTGATACCAAGGAGGTCACACCGCCGTAATCGACACCGCACATGACCTGGTACACGCCATTCTTGGCTGTGGTATACTTGACGTAATTGCTGGCGTTGTTCTCGCAGCTAAGCGGCTTCGAGCTGGCCGTCGAGCTGGCCGTGGTCGAGCTGGCCGTGGTCGACGCAGCCGCGGTCGTGGTCGGGGGGAGGCGACAATGCGGACAGCGCCCCAAACAGCGGTGCTGTCGACGGCAGGATTCTGCTGCTTCTTAAGGTAGCAAGCGCCGTACATAGGCGACATTGACACACTCGGGGTTGGCGTCGCAGGCCTGGATGCAGGCCTCGAACGAGGCCGTGCTGAGGCCGAGCAGGTCGCCGCCGGCATAGTCCTTGCCGCAAGTGATGGTGAACTTGCTGCTGGTTGCCTGGTAGGTCTGGCCGTCGCTGGCGTTGTTTTCACACGACGGCGGCGGGTGGGCGGGGACAAGCTTGGCAGTCCAGACCCAGTCCCGGCCGGTGATGGCATCCCCAAGCTGGTTCTTCATGTAGCAGGATTGGCCGGCATAGCTGACATCGATGCACCCCGCCGTGGTTGCACACGCGTTGATACAGGCCTCGAACGTGGCCGTGCTTGTGGCCGTGAGGTCACCTCCGGCATAGTCAGTGCCGCACAGAATCTGGAAGACGGCGCCGTTCGCGGTGGTGTAAGTCGTCTTGTCACTCTTCTTATTGTCGCATGTGAGCTTGGTGTCAGTGGCGGTTGCCGGGGAGGGGGTGATCTGCTTGGCTGTCCAGACCCAGTCCCTGGTGAGAGGCGTGTCGATCTTCTTCTTCAGATAGCACGACTGGCCGAGGTAGCTGACATCGATACACCCGGCGTAGAGTCGCAGGCGTCGATGCAGCCGGCGAAGGTAGCGGTCGTGGTGGACGAGAGGTCATCCCGGTGTAGTCGTGGCGCAGAGGTTCTGGTAGGTAGCACGCTGGCGCCCGTGTGATGACATGGTCGCTGGCGTTGTTGACGCATGTCACGCTGGCCAGTCCGGCGTCAGCAAGCGCAGCCGGGAGTCCGGCAAGGCCCAGCAGGGCGAGCTGGCGGAGAACCCCGAGCCATGACGGCTTAACGAATGTGAGGAAGGGCTGGTGAGTTGGTTGGCCGTGGCCAAAAGAGAGGATGTGGCGGCGAGGAGACGCCGTCCACTTATTAAACACAAACACGAAAAGAGTGTGCCGAGGTCGAGCTCTCCAGATTCCTCGAGACCTCCTGCCACGCAGCAGAAAGAGGGGACACGACAAGAGCCGTGGAAGTGCCGATGTGCCGCTGGAACTCGGGAGAGAGTCGCGAAGAACGGCCCATCCTGGATTTATATTAAATATAAACGATAACCATGGCAGCTTGTTTTGGTATTGTGACGCTATTAGAAAAACTAAAAAAAATAGGCCCCGTTCCCTTTTCGCCTGACTCGGTGTAAGTCGTCGTCCAGGCGCATGGGTGCCATGCATTGTATGCGCTAGCTCGCCAGGACGCCGGGTCGAGCTCCTGTCTGGGCGGCCTAGCCCGGATCGGACACGGCTTCCCAGGGCTGGGCCCAATATTGGCTCAGCTAGGTGGATAATCTATACCACGCGCTATCGACGTGAGCCGGGCTGACAGCCCAGATTGGGCCCTCAGCTCCCCACCAGCGCGAGTTCGCGAAGATGTGTGGCGCCTCCCACGCAGGTACTTCGCACCGCAGCTGTGGTAGCCAGACGGAGGCGTTTCCCAAGAAAATTGCTGAGCTGGAGGTGCTGCAGCATCGTTCGATGACGGTCAGGTCTGGATTCTGCAAGTTCCAACTCCCGAGTCTCCGGGATTGACTTCCTCTTGCGTAATTACGTCGTGAGGGCGTTCGTACCTAAATGTACGTTAAGGTGCCTCCGGAGCACTCTTGACAAACATAGTTCTCGCGGCAGCCAGCCATCACGACCCAGAGTGCCAGTGAGCGCATACCTGCACGTGTGATTTGCTATGGTATGTGAAGGGGGACTGCTGGATGATGGTCGGAACTTCAACATCCAGAGAGAGCGCCGATCCGGAGGACGAAATTAAGGTTTGGTTTGGGTGGAGTGGTCGGGGGGCCTGGACCTGACCGATTGCGGAGTATGCGGGTTCTGGGCAAGTTGGGACCCATACTTCGTACCACAACCACATGGATGCACGCTTGCATCCCGAGGAAGCGGGTTGGCGCGCTCTGGAGATCCCGGCATTCTCGGACCTTTCCTTCTTCCAAAAATGGAAGAAAGAGGAAAAGGGAAGGATTCAAACAACAGCAAACTTGTGTGCATTTGACGTGTACCGTATTGAATTTTGGGATTGTGAATTCAAGTGTTGAATCGCCGAAAACAGCATCCACCCAAACAGGTCCTACCTCTTCGCGTTCGAAGCCAGATTCGCTGTCAAAATTGGGACGCAGGGGGGGGTCCATCAACAGGTTAATCCTCGACGTCTGGCCAAAGCCACATCCGCCTACTGCCCGTTTTTAGAAACTTGCTGTTGCCCATTAACTAACGGGGTCGCTCCATCGAGTTGATTCATGTTGCCGACAGAAAGTCCTGAACATTGAGTCAACAAGCGGTTCTCCTAATGAGCCACGTGGGGTCGAGACAATCCTCGTCCACATGAACCCACCAAGTTACCTGCTACGATGTACACGTAGGTCGGAGCTGGCAGGAGCCCACCCTGTTACCTTTGGCAGCGCGGACAAATGGGCGACGGGCGCTAGCTCATAGTCGAACCCAATCGCATCCGGGACAGAGAAAGCGCCTTGACAAGCCATCCGCCACCGAAACTGTGGAGCTGGGTCGGGCGTTCTATTCTAACCAGAATGGATAGAAACCCCGGGGGCAACCTTATTAAGTCAGCTAGTGACAAGCGATGGTTGATCGCACCCTTCTTGCTCCTCAAAGGTTGTACAGTGTGTTTCTGCACCGACCAAGTGAGTCAGTTGATGCACGAACTCATGCGACCGAAGAGTGTTCTCATTGATTATCCAATTCTGACAGGGCCGGTTTGTCAATTCGCGGACGCCATGAACGGGCTGCGATGAAAACATGGCTCAGCGGACAGCCTTTGAGGCGTACAACCCATTGGCTGCTGTTCATCAGCAAGCAAACATACAGCGACGCTGGATCAGAGACCCGAACAGGATGATGGACATCAAGGAGTTTGTGAAACTCACCCAACGTTACAGATGCTCGCAAGGCTATAGAATACGGAAAACCAGCTGGTAGTGCTTGAAGGCACCGCCACTGACTATGGCTGGGATTCCACTTCGTCTGGCTCCAAAACCACTGAAATTGAAGTGGTCGTCAGGGGACTCTCGTCTATCCGACGTTGGCACACTGCGACCACAACACTCACCGGCGTCGCATTCGCCTCGATGGATCGTACTCAAACGATCTTGGATGTAGGTGTGGACTGCGGCGGGGGACACCATGCCAGTGACGTTCAACTTGACGAGCCATGAAATTCCTGGACTCCCAGGGACAACATATGTCAATATTAAATTCCACCAGACCCCAGATATCGACTGGACTTTCGGCACTAGCTGTGGACGCGATTGGATATCTCGCTGCAGCTCTCGGAGTGCTCGCCGCAGAATCTGGTCTATTCAGTAAGTGTTGCAAACGGGGTCGTTGACCTCCTGCGTTTGCAGGCCGCCTCGCCTGCGTTTGCCTTGCCTGCGTTTGTTGCCCGCAATGGCTATTAAATAGCCATTGCGCCCATCTTCCACTTCTTCCACAACTTCAACTCAATACAACAACATCCTCAATTTCCTTACATTCAAACCCTTCATCGCAACAGTAAGCAATCCACTGAGATTCAAAAACTCGTGATCTGCTGCTTGTATGAATGGATAGAAGCTGACATCGCGATTATGGCTCGTTTCGGATGGGAGGGTCTTTTGACGCAACTCGACTGGACGGGACCGTGAAGATGCTCTCGGCGACTCTCGCTGACACCGCTGGTTCCTAGGATGGCCACAGCATCCTCGGCGTCTTCAGGAGTGAGATAACCGATGCATGTTGCCGCTACTCTGATATATTGAACTGGTGCGCAGCACCTTAAATCCACATACGTACCATACCCACTGCTGGTCACAGCTGTCTGGTGATATTGATGCAGTGCATTGGGGGAGGAACGAAGGCTTCAACAAGCCATGGCTCAAGGTGGCTCCGGAGTTCTCTTTGAGGCACAATCTTCAAATAAATGGCTCTGGCCCTCTGGTCAGAGTCTGACCTACTCCAGTATGCACTGAAGAAAAGAACGTCGATTGTTGTTGTCGACTTACCCTCCCTGCCCAGGAGCCCCTGAGTGGGTGCCCCTGGCAGCTTTATATACATGGCGTGGCTTGCACGCGAAAATCTTCACTAAAATGAAAGCAATGTCAAAAATCCTCCACGGCCTCCCCCTGTACAGAAGTGGGCCCGAATGGCAAGCTCCCCCCCCTTCCTGAAGCCCGGAGGTTTCCGCCCCAGTTCAATATACAGTACGGCAAGGCAATGCTGCTGGTGATCGTAGAGATATCATTGCCGGCTCACGCGTACTCAGACCAGCTCGCTGTTATTGGCTGATGTACCTGTGGGGCCGCAGCTAGCCCCACAGGCATATCAATATAGCGGACTAAGTCAACCTCGATTTCAATAAGGATGTGGGGCACTCCAGTGTGGGCGACGTCATCCACCCCGCTGCTTTGTCTTCGCCGTTTTTGTGATAATATTTCTCACGGTACAGCTTACTGTACGGACCTGTACATGGTGCTTTTTTGGCACCAAGGGACAGGGACGCAAGGCCATCACACAAACAACTCAATTCAAAGAACCCTACCGCAGGTATGATATCCGTGACACCACTTCTGCGATACATTTGTCACTTTCTCACCACCTCCGAGACACCATCCTGTCCCAAACATCCCACTCGCAATCCTCCAGGCTGATGAATTCGCGTTGCCAAGCGCACCACAGACACGATGTCGCAACAGGCGCCACAAACATCACGTCCGACCTTCATCAACCTCCCACAACCACCCTCAAACCCCGATACGCCGTCGGAGATACCGTGAGTGTGGATTGCATTCTGGAAGAGAACGCGGCATGCAAGATGGTTAACTCCCTCTCGTTTCTAGCGGCACCCCAACAAGTACCACGACTTCCCTCTCCGCCCTCTCGACCACCGCAATCAAAGACGGCCATCGTGGCGCTCTACACCATCGGGGCCACCAAACACAGCCCCTCAACCAACAGTCTGGAGGCTGAGCGCGCCGACCGCATCAGCCGCCTGGCCGGCCTATCTACCGTCTCGACCCTCCGCAGCCCGCCCACTGGCGTCGCCCAACACAATGCCAACCCCGCCCAATCAGGACCGACCTCGGCCGGCTTCGGAAATATCGCAGCAGCAGCTCCGATGGGAGGTCTCACGCCCGCCTTCTTCGACGCCGCTGGCCAGCCGGTGGCCGCCACAAAAGTGAGCACGGTCGGCTCAGCGAGCGCAACAGAGAGTGTTGGCGGACAAACAACCACCACCGAAGTCGGCGGCGAACGGGACGAGGACATGCTGACTGAGATGGATTCAGCTAGCACGAGTGGCTACATCCCCGCCGATACTATAGATGAAGAACTCGATAACCTTACCTCGCAGAGCGTTGGAGGGTTCGAAGACCATATGTCTGATGATGGCAATGCGAGCCTTGTCGCCTTTGGCGAGGGCGCTGGCAGCACCGTCTCCGGTCCGATCTATCACCGCCGCCCGCTCCCCAACCAAGGCGGCGCGACTGGACCTGGCGCGGGGGCGACCTGGGGCCTGGAGCGGAGCAGTTCGGGACTGAGTGAAGGGGGGACTTCTTCCAACACCCAACCCGGTGTCGGAGGAGGATTTGGACGGAGAGACTTTGCAGCACGGCCCTTGGAGCGTGATACTGGCAGCGACACCCCCGTTAGCCAGTCCGCAATCCGTGAGAGGCGAGAGGCGCTCATGGTAGATGGAATCGCGATGGACAACGCTGCACCATCAACCGCAGCAGCTGCTGCTGCCGTCCCAGCGGACGAGGACATCTTCGTCGACACGAGCACGCGAGGTCCTGTGCCTGTTCAGCGCACCGCTATCTCGAGCAGCATTCGCGAGACCCAGCAGCCGCATTCTCATCAGCAGCAACTGCACCAGCAATCCTCCCGCGAGACGGCCGAGCGCATTGTGCGCGAGCGATTGGACGAGGGCGAGGGCCAAGTCGGGCCCCGTGCTCTGGGAAGCCCCAAGGGAGGAGAGCGCTTGGGGCGGTTTTATTTTGAGGAACGCTGAGTCTGTGATGACATCGGAGTTTCGTTCGCTGACGCCGTATTCTTTCTGATTGATGGGTTTCTTGCGGCCTGGGCCATAGATGCTTACGAGATCACGAAAATGTTGGGAAGTGGGATCTGGAGTTCCGTGAGGTCGGTTAGGGTATTTGTTATTGGGATGGGTAGGGTGCAACGGTGTATCAACAGAGTCAATCGGGCTGGAATTGTGTTGGTTCAAACACGTGTATTTGGAGGGTTCGGTAGTAGCTCTTGGTCTGAGCAACTGTTTCGTGCTCATTAGGAGCATTCAAAACCAGCGAGCCGACCCGGCAGGCTCCATCCTGCTGGAGCTTGACATCTTGCGACATGAGTCCATCTCTTTTTGTCATTCCCATACAATCTTCGGTACTCAGACAAGATCCTAACTACCTAGTCCTGCAACCCTCAACAACCACCATAATGCGGTACTGACTCGATGGAGGCAGTGTCGCGGGAATATCATCCATGTCATCCATGTCGCTGCTAATCACGCTCCAAGATTTCCTCCGTCACCATTGCTGCTCAACTGCACGCTATTAGTCTTCGCCCTCGAAGCGGACGACCCCTTGGAGGGCTTCAGTTTCTCAGACACGGCGTCCTCCCCCTTGTGGTTGGACACGGATTCGCGACGCCGTCTCTTCGAGACCTTTGGCTCCGTCGACTTGGGAGTGAGCGGCACGGCGTCCGTCTTCTCCGCTCTGCCGCTGCTCATGTCTTGATGACTCTTCTCCCGTCTTCTCATTCGTGCTGCCTCGGCTTCGACGCTTGGAGAGGCGACGTCGAGCTCGGGGCTGAGCTCTATCGCAGCTTGCCGCGACTTCTTGGAAGCCGAAGACCAGGACTCAGGCGCAGCTTGGTCCTCCATGACCACATTTTCCTCCACAACCTCGCCGGTTTTTGATGTGCTAGATGGTGCAGTGTCCGGTTGTGGCGAGCTCTTCGTCTTGCCGCGCCTTGCGCGAGGCTGTCCTGAGCTTGCACGAACAGCTTTTTTGCCCTTGACTTTTCCTTTGGGCTCCTTTTTGACGGGCGAGCGACCCTCTGTCTCTTCCGCCTCTTCCGCCTCTTCCGCATCTTCCGCGGTTCCGAAGTTGCCTTCCCGCTCGTACATCTCGCACAAATACCTCGCGCAGTCGTGGGTCGTCTTCCATTCCCAGTCTGGCACAGCCTGCCTCAGCCGTCCCCATGTGACGATGAGAGCCTGGCGCTCGAACTTGTCACCAAACGTTCCGCTGACGATCTCTTTCCAGCTGATTTTTGCGTCTTTTCCGACGCCCGAGTCGCGAATTGCGCGCATTAACGTGTACTTGTCGTTCACCGTCAACTTCCGCAGATCTTTGCGGGCCTTCTCCAGCCGCCAGGAGGATCCTTGAGGAAGAATTGTGGGGATTTTATCGCCGATCGGCTCAGCTGCGCGCATTCTCTTCCACTTCTCCATGCACTGCAACCTAGACCTGGTGCGGCCGAGTGCCTCGCTGATGTAGAGCCAGTTGATGAGCTCCTCCGGCGTCTTCCTGGCGTTCTCGCTGAGGTTTTCCTGGATCTTGTCAATCGCGTCCTCGACCACCTCCCGGAGGCGATCCTCTTCGGCCTCAGACCACTCGTCAGTCTTGACACTCTCGCGGCAGACAAGATAGTTCCTCCAGCGGTCGCGCACATCCTTTTGGTGGCGGTTGATCAGACCGCCAATGTAGCTCCACTTCTTCCCGTGGACCTCCACCAATTCGGCCAGCTCATCGTCCTGCTCTTGGGTCCATGAACCCCGGCCGGCAAAGTTGTGGAAGCGCTGCCTGCACCAGTTTATCAACTTCTGCCGCGGGCGCGATGGGCAAGCGTCTTGGACCGAGGCCCAGAGTCGGTGGTGGATTGCTTTTTTACTGGCCAGCGGATTCTCCTGGATGATCTGGTTGACCTCTTCCTGCGACAGGCTCTCATCCTCCCGGAATCGCTCCACTGCTCCGACAATCTGGTTCTTCTCGGTTGCGGACATTGGGCCAGATCGGTAGCGCGGTTTATCAGGCGCAGACCGGTCCTCAGGCTCTTCCGGCTCGGAGTTGTTGGGATCTGGATGCTTTATGCGCTTCTTCTGCCGCATCATGGGCGACGCTGTGGACGGAATCCCCTCATTGTGCACGGGTGACTTGGCTCTTCTGGGTCGGCTCGGCCTGGGCGGAGCTGCAGCATCGTCGAGGGCAAGCGATGCGACAGCCGCGGTGTTTTCCTGCTCCTCTTCAATGACAATTGGGCGCTTCGCCTTCCTTTTGGCGCTTTGTCGGAGCTCGGTGCTTCGCACAGGCGAACTGGGAAAGGATGACGACGGGATACGGTGTTCTTCTGCCTGCGTCTTGGCCTCTTGATTCCCTTCAGAATGGCCATGCTCCGACGGTGCCACTTCGTTTGCCGAGTCATTCTCGGCGGTTGCACGACCGGCAACGAGTCTAGTGGGACTGTCCAAGGGCTCGGTTCCAGAGCCACTGTTGGTGCGTCCGGTCAATGCCTGACCGACAAGCTCCGAATCTTCATCTCCAGACTGTGCTCCCCCAAGCGGTTCGATCGCATGCCAGAAGGCTGGGCTGCCTTCCGCTTTTTGCGTCCTCTCGAATCGCTATTTCGACGAATACGTTTGCGAGGCGATTGTGCGCTGGGCGGCGGTTCATGGTCGGAGTCAGTTCCCGGGTTGCTTGCCTCGGTTGGGTCCAGTTCGTCGTGCGGAAGCATATCGTCGCGGGGAAGTGGGGAGAGAGAGCGGCTTCTGTCGCTAGGCATCTCATGACTGCTCATTTCGTTGCCCATTTCGCATTTTGAGCTGAGAGGAGGAAATATCTGCGAGTGGGCTTAGCATCGAGGCTTGGTGCAACTGAATGTATGCGTTTGGCGGACGGCGATCGCTGGAAAGGCGAAATGTTGGAGTTGTGTATTTTCCTTTTTTGGGTTCCACGCGTTGCGATTGCTGCTTGGAGCTGGAAGGTGGGTTCATGCTGAATACGTTGGACCCGCTCGTGCGCCCCACTTCCTTATCATGCTGATTAATACCCACTGTGTAACAACGCTAAACTTACTGTGTGGTTACACATGAAAGCTTGATACCAGACATGGCCACTCTTCCACTACTGGCGATTTCACCTCGCTTCGTGCCACAGTTCAGCCACCTCAACAAGACTTGCTTCCTGGGAAGGTATTCTATATATTTAACTACACCCTCATGCAAAAACGATGTGACGAAATACCAAAGCCTAGTGTGTGGAGGTCTGCGCTCTCCCTAACTGTCTTCCCATCATTGTCCTCCAATTGTAACTGTCCCTTCTCTCCGTCCGTGTTTTTCAATGTGGTGAGCCGCAAAGCTCTCAACAAGAACCACGTGGTGGAAGCCGCGATTTCCTCGGCAATGCCGGAAGCAAACAGGTTTCTGACCACCTCAGTTGTCAGAGTTCCCGCTCTTCCTGCGAGATCCCGAGGACGTCGTCGACGAACGCCAGCTCGCGGCTGCAGACGGTTCGTTGGATTCGCTCCCGCTCTTGGAGAGGTTGGCCTTGGACTTGCGAAGCCTCAGCCGGGAAAAGCTCAGAGCCTTCTTGACCTTCTTCAACCTCGACTCCTCTGGCGTCGTATCGGGGCTCCAACGCGATGTCAGGGCGGCCTCGTCGTCCCGCGTGGGTGTCACCGGTCTATCGTTCCCCGTCAAGGCCTTCCCGGAAGACTTGCTCGAGCTCTTTGGCAACGCGTCTTTGCCTCTCTCTGGCGCTCCTTCCAGTCTTCATAGGAGTACTGGAGAAAGGCTGGGGACGGGCCTTGCAGGAAGCTGGGCTGCTGCGGGTTGCTGTGAATTGATGCGGGCTGCTGCGCTGAAGTGGTTGCGAGCGGTCGAGCTTCGGTCAAATCCTGCTCATGCTGTCGGTGGCGGTAGTAGAGTTCCATGCTTGGCTTCTTCAGGATCGAAGCCGACGCCGCTCTTCCCGAGGCAGGGCGGGCAACTGGTCTCTCGCCCATCAGCCGGCCGGTAGGCATCGACACATCCCGTGGACGAGACAGGTACCGCCGCGAGGTATCAAAGGGCAAATCCTCCTCGGTGTTTGTGTCGGCATGGCTGGGCTGCGTTGTCTCCAAGAACTCCTTGAGACCGATAATCGAGAGACTCGTCTGCTGGTTGCGCCGCGGCAGAACCCCAACCTTCTGCATGCCGCCATGTCGCTGCCGCGACAGCCTTGAAGAACTGTCAGACAGTTCGGATTCAGAGCCAGCGTCTCGATTGCGCTCCCGAGTCTGCGGCGACTTGGGCTGTAAGGGGAGGTTGCCGACCGGTTTGTTCCCTGCAGGGCGTGCAGTAGACGCCAACATCTCCCGGGCCCAAGCCCTGGTCGCGGAGAGGTGTTGGTATGTGTTGGACGAAAGATCCTGGGTGGTTGCACCAAGGTCAAGTTTCGAACTTTGCCACGACTCTGCGACATTGGAAGAAAGGGTCGCAGCTGCCTCGTCGCCTCTGTCATTTGCACTCTGTTTCTGGTGATCGATACCTCCCGTGCCCGAGCCCTCTCCGCGAGGATCCTCCGTACTCTGGCAAGTGCAACTGTTCGAGGATCAGTACTCTGGATGGGCTCTGAGCCTTCTGAGGGCTCTGTGACTGTTGAATAAGAGATAGGAGCTGGCTTCTAGCCTGCACCTGGTTTGCAGTTAGTCAGTTTTTCAAGGTCTCGTTCTGCGGTCCCCAAAGGAGGGGACCCAGCTGGCCTGTTGCGGACACCTGGCCGTCTCATGATCGACACCTCTCGTGCCCGTTCCTGGACGCCATAAACCATCTGTAGTGCATCAGCGGCGTTGGGCAGTCTTGAATCTGCCTCGATATCGCTCCCAATTTTCTCCGTCCGGTTGTCGAGGTCCGTGGCCTGGGAGGGCTTCGTCAGACCTGGGAATGGGGCGGCAGCCGCTGCATTGTTGGCAACCCGTCCTGAAGCGAGCGACTCCTCTCGAAACTTGGGCCCGGGACCAAGTCGCTGCTGGGGTGCAGTATCAGTCATGCTCGGCGGGGTTTGCTCCATTTCTGAATCGTCATCAACCTTCAAGTTCCGAGGTGAGGATTTAGTGAGTCCCGCAGAAGGCGTGATGGCCAGTCTGTCAAAAGATGGGGCAATACGAAGCTTGTTAGCTGTCGCCAGTCCCGCAAACAATGGCACATCCCGTGTCTGGGACTGTTGGGTACCAAGAATCTCGTGTGATGCTGTCCGCTTGGTTGTCCGTCCCAACTCTGAGCAATTGTTGTTCGCAATTTGTGAAATTTGTAGCGCTGCTATGACAGCTGGGGCTGGGTAACATCCTCTTTGTTGATGGGCATCTGTGCTGCACGCAAAGAAGTGCAGGAGTTGGTGATCAAGAGTGGCTGTGCAGTGCTAGATATGCTCGTGGTGCTTCCTGATCTGGCGCAGTCGGCCTCCTCCTTGCCCGCTTGTCTTGTAGGCAGCTGCTGCCGGGTTTGTGCCCGTCCGGGATGCTGCCTTGGTGCAAATGTGGTGATAGAGTATGCCAACCCTTCGTCATCTGCCTCTTGAACGCAATTCACGGTCTCTGGTGACTCCGTCATATGGCACAGAGGAGACCTAGTGTTTGGCCGCATCCCCAAAGTCGGGCAGTTGTCCATCGGAGCTGTGTTCAGCTGATACGATTGAAGTGGAAGCGGGGGAAGAGGCTCGCTGGGAGGCGGGCTAAGCGAGGACCCCACAGAGACTTGCCGGCTGCTGGAGAGACTGCCGCGGCTGCAGCAGTCGGCATCGTCGGCTCGACGGCCATACTACTGCCTTCTTCTTCAACGAAGTCGGAGTCTTCAGGCCAAGGCTCATGAATGAGCTCCGCAATGTCGCGAAAAAGATCCTGCTGGTTGATCCCTTCGATGTTATCATATGCCGCAAAATGCGGCAGCTGCCTGACTGACATTCTCGAGAGGGCCGTGAGTGAATCAAAGCGTTGTGCTCCTACTTCAAGAGCGGGGCCCGGCCTGGACAGGACACGGAGACGAGCTGGGATAGCAGAGGGAAGGGCGGAAATCGGTCGAGCAATGATGCGGGCTCGTGTTATCCCACTAGGTTCTTGGGTGGAATCTGGGTAGGGGGTGACCGGAGGATTGTGAGCCACGTTGACCGCAGAGGGAAGAGCCGCAGCAGTATCTGCCGGAGGATCGGACGATGGAGCTGCTTGGTCGCGGAGGGCCGGATGCAGCATCCGAACATCTTGCGACGATGTTCCCTCCCTCTCAGGCAGCCCGGGGAGGTCGTACTTGATGTTGTAGAGGTGTGCCACTTGCCAGAGGCGCACAGGAATACGTCCAACAGTTATCTGTGTGTCGGGTCGCTGATCTGCTCAGGTGTGAGCAAGGGAAGGCTCTCGTTCGCTTGATCCATGGTTGAAGTGTGCTCTGTTACTCACATGTTAGCAAGCCTCTCAATGGGCATTTCAGAGATGTCATTGAGGCATAAAACTAGGAATCAAGACGCCTTTATTTCGACTCAAAGCACGGCTGGCCACCATCAAGAGGTATTCTCCAAGGGGCGCAAGAGTGGCAGCCCAGAGCAGAGAATGCTGGGGAGGGGTGATATTGTGGGAGTAAGAAACCAAGCGGATGATCTGCTGGGGGGAAGTTAAAAGTTGTTGCTGCCCCGAGGGATTCGTGCTCAAATTCTCATAACATCTGTAGCAAAGTCTCGAATTTCTCTGATTTCAGAACACAGAAACATCCAAAGTACTGTGGCCGTCCAGGCAACGAGCACACACTGTCCTGAATCTTGGGATCGTAGAACTCCCCAGCATGGGGATAAGTTCTTTCACGAGAAGTTGATAATGTCCAAAGGTTACTGTTGAACCAATCTACAGAACTTCACCACGCATTCGTCTCTTAGCTTACAACAGCCCAAAGATGATATGTAGCAGTGGAAGACAGGCCTCAGGCTAAAGGAAAACTCCCCTGGTGCAAATCTGGAGGGTCCAGAATAGGTGCTTCCATAAGCCGGAGATTTAAACCTACATTGTCTGGTGCAAACAGATTGTTATACCGAAGAGTTAAGATGGGAGAACGACAGGCAGATTAAAGGAGGCAAAGACGTTCTATTCAAGTTAGGACGTGGAAAGGGCATGTCGAACCTGCGAAGCCGCGGG
Source organism: Achaetomiella virescens (assembly GCA_031001845.1). Classification (NCBI taxonomy): domain Eukaryota; kingdom Fungi; phylum Ascomycota; class Sordariomycetes; order Sordariales; family Chaetomiaceae; genus Achaetomiella; species Achaetomiella virescens. Next base: position 47,554 of record JARNGD010000174.1, read on the forward strand.
TGAAATCTGGTCGTCTCACAGAACAGTGCGACTTCGGTGTCGTTGAAACTGATTGAGCAAGAAATTCCAGGGTGTTTTTGGAGCAGGAAAGCATCTGAAATTGTGGAGGCAATGGTCATTCAACGCGTCACCTTCGCGACCTCTACGCGTCATGCTTCAATTCACGAAATTGCCTGTGGGCATCAAACTCTCCGCCCTTATCGATAGGCTTCCTGAGACCGCAAAGTCTCTAACCGTTGTGTCATTTGGAAAACCATAACCAGGATTTCCATCAACGACGAGACCTTCAAGTTCATTCCGTCAAGAATGGCCCGCATCGTCGCTGTAGTCCGTACTTAGTGAGTTCAACTGTCAAAATGCCTGGATTCTACTAGTTAATAGAGGCGCATTTGGCCTATCCTAGTCAGTGCGCTCAGCAAGCAACTCAAATTTCTATCTCTGATACACGTCACTTCTCTTTACGAGTACATGACATTTGGCTATCGATTCGGACCATGGCCAGCGTTGTGGTTTGTTTTCCACATTCAGGGCAGCTCGACAGACTACGGCAGCTGTCTGCCAGCCGACAAGATCCCAGCTGAGCGATTCCTTGTCAAGACCAACCTGCCAAGACACCTTCAGCTGCCATGAACGGCGCTATTCCTGGATCGCCTAGAACCAACGACACCGCCCTCTCAAACACCTCGTCTTCACTTTGGCGGCGCAAGACTGGCGCATTCACTCGCTTCATTTCCCTTGTTCGCTTCTTGCTCTTCTTTTACTGTCGTTTACTCAATCTTCCCAGTATACTCTCTTCTTTCCACAGCGAGTGTTCCATTTTATTTTCCTTTTTCTGTGTCCCAACAGCGAGGGAGGGAAAGCAACTGTCAATGTTGCCAACAAGGGCTGGGTGGTGGCGCACCGTCATCACGACTCCGAGGGTCTATCACAGCATCACCAAAAGGGAGCCCCGACTGCAATGTGCAGAGGAGGATCCCTCAGAGACAGTACTCGACTGATCCACCGCGGGCACCTGGTATGTGCAGTCTCCTATTATTTCTGCTGCCCAGACACTCTTTTGGCATTTGACCCCTTTATCTTCCGCTGGTGGGATCCTGCCAGAGTATACCTTGAAGCGTGTTCTCAGGTCTACTTCCCCTTCAACGACTACTCACAGCTCAATGCCAGCCAGTGCAAGTCGTTGTGCACCCGTGCGTCCAGTTGCTCAGAAATGGTGTTGTGCCTCGAACAAGGCCTCATGAGATGCCCATGAGTTTGCGAAGAGACCCCGGGTGTGAACTTGTCGAGCACCCTTGTCCTTTCCCAGTGTCCATGGCATGCTCCGAGTCGACTGCTAACGCACCTGCAAGGCCAACACTGCAACCGGGCACGCCGCAGAACCTGATCCTGCCCACCACCGCCCACCTCCCGGACAGGATGCTGGGCCCACTCTCCTGTCCAAGATGGTTGAGGCAGCCGCCACGTCCCTCGCCTCCATTTTGGTTCTTGGTGCCGGCATTGGCATCGCGGCGTATGCGTACCACAAGTCGTACAAATACATGGTGCTGCAGAAGATGCCAACGCCTTCGAGCCCGGCGACCCCGTTCTTGAGCTGGCTGCGATCGGAAAGGACATACCGCTCTCCAAGACCGCGGCAGCTACTCACTGGTGAGAGGCCCGAGCAGCCCATCGTTGATGCTATTTAGCAGCCGAAATGGGGGGCACTACCACCTATTCATTGGCGAAAAGGGTACCGGCAAGAGCAAGCATGCTGCTGGAGGCGATGCGTAAGATCGACGGGGACGGCGTGGCCATGTTCGAGGCGCATGCCGACCTCGAGATTTTCAGGATCCGCCTGGCAAGGCGCTCGACTATGAGTTCCACGAGGATTACATCGGCGGATACTTCAGCGAGCGCGGCCCAAGAGATACCACGGCGCTTCTTGACATCGAGCGCGCGCTCAACAAGCTGGAGAAGGTGGCACTTCGGAGGCGGGCCAAGGTCGGCAGGCCGCTTGTCGTGATCATCAACCAGATGCATCTGATCAGGGACGACGAGGACGGAAAGGACCTGATCGAGCTCCTGCAGCAGCGCGCCGAGCAGTGGGCGGCCGCGAACCTGGTCACCATGGTCTTCAACAGCGACGACTACTGGGTTTACGAGCGGTTGAAGCAATTGGGCCACCCGGATGGAGGTTCTCACTATTGTCGACTTGCCCAAGCAGCAAGCGACTGCCGCCCTCAAGAACTACCGCGAGCGGTACATGGGCGAGACGCCGAGCCCCGAGATGCTGGAGAAGATTTACGACCTTGTTGGTGGCCGGCTCAACTTCCTCAACAGGGTCGCCAAGAGCAAGGACATGCTTGCGACTTGTGAACAGATCAAGCAGGTGGAGAAGACGTGGTTTTTGAACCAGTGCTGGATCCTCGGCGAGGAGATGGATGATGACGTGATGGATCAGCAGAAGTGGGCGGTAAGCTATGGACCCTTCTGCTTTTTCCATACCGTATTTTGCTAATCAACCCCTTTCACAGGCTGCGGCAGTCGTCCTCGCCACCGCTCTTGTCGACAAGGAGAAGGAGATGGAGACGACGTACGACCTAAAACAAGGCCACGTCCTCCCGTCGTACCCCCTGCACATCGCTCAGCAGATCATGACGAGGTCCGACTTCGTACGCGCTCTCGACCGCTTAAATCTGTTCAGCATTACCAGTGACGCCCAGGTGCGGGCGAGCTCGGTGCCCATGCACCATGCCTTCCGGGAGATCGTCGCCGAGCCCGGCTTCCGGGAACATCTCCAGGGGACCATTGACCGCATCGCTGCTATTGAGAGTCTCGGACGCACGAGAGAGCTTGTTGCGAAGGACTTGGTGCTTGGTGGGAGGTAATGAAATTCGGAAGGTGCCTGGGGGAATTGATGTGACGTTACAGGAGAAGGAGAAGGATGATGACGAGGATGAGAAGGGCGATGATGGCAAGGATTAAATGGAGATTTACTGATGATATCTATCGTTAACATTGTTGTACATATGTGTACGATCTTGTCCATGAGATATGGCAGGGAGAGAAGAATGAGGTGGGTGTAGGCGTCAAGGAAGCAGTTTGATGTCACGAGCGAACTAAGGGTGAGCATTGAGATAAGGTTTGAGAATACTGAAGAGCGGAGGCCATTTTCTGAATACCAGATAACATAGACCCAAACAAGTTCATTAGATGCCCGAGACTGGAAACTCAACGAGATAACAGACATTCCTTCGTGAGATCCCTCGTGCAGCAGCCGTTTCATTTTTGGCCCCGTTTCCTCGGCGCATCGCCGTCCCAACAATCCCTCACTGTAACGTAGTAGTTTTCTGATGTCATGTCCCGTTTTACCCAGTTCCCATCTCATCCAGCATATCACAAGCGCCCTTTGACCCAAGCGTTCGGATTTTTGCCATCAACCCGCTCCATGAGGTGTGGGGAAGCAATAAAGAAATCCCACCAGCATTCCTAGCCCTACCAGTATCCAAGAAATCCAAGAGGACGGTGAGAACAAAAAGAAAGGAGGAAAAAAAAAAAAAAAAAAAAAAAAAGAGCAGCCGGCGATTGCCTGCGTTAAAAAGTACAATAGCCAAAAACAGTGTACTGGCCATGTTGAGCGACGGACGGTAACAACAGAAGGCGGGAAACCGCACACACTCGTAAACAGAAAGACGCTCCTCGCTTCCTCTTTCCTGAGATCAGCAACCAAACCAAACCTTGAAAGCAAGCCACAAAGAAAGAGTATCTGTGTATAAGAACAACCTCGCTTACCCCGCCTCTTCCCCTCATCCTCCATTCAAGCAGGAATAAAATCCAACCTCAATCTCTCCGCCACGCCCGGCCAGTCCCACGCAGCCACCCACTCCCCTCTGTCCATGCACCGCCACAGCTCCTCAAGCACCTCGGCCGCGCGGTCCGCGTTGCGTAAGCCCGTGTACCCGCGCACGGTGCGCACAGCGGCGCGGGCGCGTGCCTGCTGTGTCGGCGAGAAGCACGCCATGCCCACCAGGAAGCACGGCAGCAGTAGCAGCGTCTGGCAGGGTCGCTCGGCTTGAAGGACTCGATCAGCGCGAGGCACTCGTTGACTGCGAGAGTTACGTTGCGGTCGACGTGCGGGGGCTGGCCTGAAGGAGCGGGAGACTCCGGGCGGAGGCTCTTGCGTTCGCCGTCGTGGTGGTGGTGGTTGGGTCTGGGCTGTTCTTGCTGCTGCCGGGTTGGGGCCGAAGGTTTGGTCTGGGATTCTGGCTGGACTGGAAGCCCCGCAGTTTTGGGGAGGAGGCGCAGCTTGGTGAGGCCGATTGGGGCGGTGTGTTAACCGCCGACGAGGGCCGGGGCCTGCCGGTGGGCCGGAGAGCTGTGGATGGTGGACAGGGAGGCAGCGGATGATGCCGTTGTGGGTGCTGGCGACGGCGGCAACCACGAGTTGGCCGTCCGTTGAAGGTAGATCCACATGGCCTGCTTGTACAGCAGGCTGACTTGATCACGGTTGTCTCCGGGTGGCCACCGGGGAGTCCATTCTCGGATAGCAGCATCGATGAAACTGGCTGCGTACAGCTCTTCGTAGTCGACGAAAGGGTCGATGTGCGCCATCATCTTCCGCGGGAGTTATTCCTGACAGCCGTGATGTCGGAAAGGTGGGCTAACAGACCGTCGGCGACGCCTAACAACCGCGGCGGATGGATTGCCGGGACCGACGGGAGAGGCTTGGGAGGCGAATACGAATCCAGGTTGAGAGCCGAATGCATCAGCTCATCGGCAAAGATGTGGTACTGGAAGAACTCGGCGATGAAGGACAGGAAGGCAGAGTCGTCGGGTGGTGAAGTGGAGATGAGGTTGCGATATGCGGTGAGATGCAACCGGTGCTCACCACGCGAACTGCCCTCGACGAGGGCCTCGAGAAGGAAGCACAACATCTGTCCGTATCGCGCTGATATCAGGGTCCTGTCTTCCGTGTTCGGCTTGCCGTTTGTGAACTCGATGTCGTGGTAAAACTTGAGCCGCGCCTGTTCATGGTGGTACTGCGAGCGCTCCCTCAGTGCCTCCAATGTCGTGGTGGGGTTGTTCCTCAGAACGTTGGCGCCGTAGGGAGTGTCAAAGTCGATATGTTTGCTGCCAGAGAGAGAATCGAGTGCATGAGGCCTTGATGCTTCACTGCGATGGAATCATCATGTTTTTGAAGGCGTTTTTGTGCTCCCCCTCGACCGTGAGCACAGTGCTGAGGTGCTCGTTGTAGTGTTTCCAGAATATCCTGTCCTCAATCGTCTCTAGGCCATGAAAAAGGGGATGCATGGTGATGGGGGGGAAGCTGCGGGATTTGAGGCGTTCTGCGGTAGCGTTAGTTAAAGCCTGAGAAGCAACCAGGTATTCTGATGGGGATTGTCCACCCTCCTCGGCCCTCTCCTTGCCGCTCTTCCAGATCTGCTTCTCCGGGTAACCCTCGCAGACGACTGCATTCTTCTCACAGTTCATGCCTGCGACGATGATTAGCATGGCCTCTGGCGGAAGGCATCCCTTGTTGACTCACATCGTGGCTTCGCTTCATCGCACTTCTTCTTTCGTTTGCGGCACGTGAGGCACCCGGTCTTGGACCGCCTTTGGTGATCTTGTTGCTGGAGACATTGGGAACGAGCGGGTGCTTTCGAGGCCGTCCCCTGGGTCTCTTTGGCTTGGGCTGGTCCGTTCTTGTCTGTGGATGGATCGAGACGTTCGGCGAAGTAAGTCGAGGAGCCTCCTGTAGGTCATCCATGCAGAAGTCATTATCGTCCAGGGGTTCTAATTTTGGGAGCGGCGAGATGTCGCCCTCGCCCTCTTCCCAAGGAGCATCTGAATGGCGGATGCCATAACTCTCCGATGGGCGGGACAGTCTAGGCACGTCGCGCGAGCCTGTTCCGTTGGAAGGCCAGTGGAAGCGAGCAGACGACGGCGACGCGTGGGCTGTGGGTGCCACCGGCGGGGACTCGGACGGTGATGCGAGCCCGACGGAGATGTGTACTGCTCTGCCCGGGAGATCCACGGCGTTGCTAACGGGAGAGAGCTGGCCGGTATGAGCGAAGCCAGCAGTTGACGAGGATCCCGAGATGGAGGTGGAGCCGGTCTCGAGAGAGCACAACCACGGCGAGGGCAGACCGACGGACTGGGCATCGTCCGAGTCCATGCTGTGGCTATCCGGCCATCGCATGTCTCCGTCGCCTCGCACGACGGGAAGAGAACAGTCCATAGCTCGTCAATAACGAGACCATACCAACACAGCAACAAGGATGGGCGGCTGGGGAATCGACGGTTCTGGTTGGAAGACGTTGGTCTTAAGGCGAATGGCAGGAGGGAGCGCAGGGGTGGGAGAGGGGGGTGTGGGAGAGAGCCGCTTCGGGGTCAGTGGCGCCCGGCCTGGTTGGCTCGTCGATCAAGATAACTATCCCGCCAGCTGGGCAGAGGAGAGGCTTGGGCTGTGAGAAAGGCGCATGCAGTGCAGAGACAAGGGAGTGCGAGGCCAGAATGAAAGGTGAGAGGTGACAGCTGAGAGGTGAGACAGCAAAAGAGCGTGTCGATCTGAAAGAAGGCCCGTTGGCTCTTGTCACAGCACATGTACGGGGTGAGTGTGCTCCTGGTCGAGAGACTTGGCGTTTTCGGAAGAGACACCGCTCAGTTGATATTTGGAAAATGGGCGGCGCGCTTTGGGTTGCATGGGCAGGCCGTGGAAGAAACGGGAGGACGAGGCAGGAAGCTTTGCCAGGTTCAGAGGAGCAAAAGCGCCCGCACTTTCTTGCCCATGTTCAGCACCTGCAGGGGTCTCTTGCATGGAAGCGCTTCCGCGTGTGTACGGTTGTCTCTTCTTTACCAGGGCGCTCTTCACACTCTTCATGGTGGTCGAGACCGAGACAGGTCGCCCAGCTGGTCTCTGGAGAACGTATTTCGTCCTTTCGCAACTCCAAGCCAAGCAGAATGCCGAGTACAATCGAATTTTCGTCATTACCTCATCTTCTTTGGAGAGTGAAGAAATGGCGACTTCGAAGCACGATGGTTACTTTAGTTACGCGGGATTTGGCGGGGAATTGGGGAAATTTTGGCGAGGGTGAAGACGGGAGCTGTGGGGACCTACTTCGACCCATCCACAAGCCCCTGGCGCTCGGCAAGCACGGGCCTCCTTCTCACTGGGCAGTTTGGTTGGTGCCAGGCCTGGATTCTGCGACTTGATCGCTGATCGACGAGGTGCCCTGCAAGCGACAGGGCCCGAGGTGCAGCTGCAACAACCCCAGTCCATGTTTATTCATTCGTCGGGCCAACAAGAGGCTGTTACAGAGCATTGTTAACGCTGGACGGCACTGCGAATCCGTGCTGACCAGCGCTAACATTAACCCGGTCCCAACTGCTGAGAGTTTCTTTCCAGAGCATGGTCGTTCTCGCAAGCAGGTGGGACTTCTGCGGACCTCGTCCATATCCCAGAACCCGCGAAGATGCCGAGAGCATAATTTCCGGCGATTTACGGCCAGCGATGTGCCATTATATCATCATGGTGAGCCTGGTTATCCGACCACTCCAGTCCCCCATGCAATGTATGCGGCTGAAAAGGGAGCAGTTCGGATCTGGGCTCTGAGTCTGACCAGACAGACGCCCGGAAGGCCGGCGACATGCCAGCGTGGACAGACCTTTGCACTCCTTGACCCTTTCGTCACTGTGTTTTGTTGCTCTGATTGGTGTTTTTTCTCCCAGTTTTGTTGGGTGCGTATGAGGAACAACTCGAGAAACTCTCACGATACCTGGGCAGGAAGACTCAACCTTGTTCCGCCTCAGGACGCGAAGTGACATCTCAGCCTTGTCAGAGCTGGTGGCCGAAACTCGGGGTCTGTGATGGTGAGCTGCGCTGCTGTGTCACCAATCTTGCTCGGCACGGGTCTCCTGTCGGAAGCCCGTGACTGTTGGGCGCACTCTGCATTGCAGAGCCGACTCATTGGATCTCTGAGACATGCATCCTTCGGAGCTGCGCGCTGCTCCGCGTCGCGAATCAGGAGCGCCGCCACTATGTGGGGTGCGTGTGTGCCCAACGCTACACGAGCCGTCAGGATCGGGGTACAGTAGCGCGTGTGTGTGCCGCGACTCGATCGAGATGCTTTACATACTAACATAAGGTCCCGTCGGGAGTCTGCATGCCGGTCATCCAGCTCAGCAGCGACTCGTTGATGGCTGACCGAAGGCATAGGAGGAAAGGCACTCGGTTGAAAGTGACGGCCCTCGTTCCCAAGTTGAGCAGGACCGTGCAGAGCCGACAATCCCCCCACGCGGCAAGCCTGGAGAGTCTGCAGATGAAAAGTGAGCCATCGAAACCTGACCATTTTATTTCCTAATCAGGTCCCGAAACAGGCCGCTTGCTACGGCACCTGTGCATTAGCATGGACAATATCGGAGCTTTACCAGGTTCGCGCACCTCGAGACTCGACTCGGCATGGCAAGCCCAATCCATTTCCCAACTGCCATATTCTCCAGCAAAGTGCAGAAAAGATGATCGGAATTCTGTTTTACTGGGCTGTCATCGGTCACGGTTTACTTCGCCTGGAGTCCTGAACAGGAATCAAGGTTCCTGGGACAGACGCGAGATACGGGCCTGCTGATGACGCCATCACCAACCGCAGCGGTTCCCCGCACTGGGAGAAGCTGACCGAGCAAGCTCACAGGAGACGAACAATCTCATACGAGACAAACAAGCGGATCGCTCCGACGGCGCATTTACGGAATGAATTGCCGATTGTCTCGGTTCGGCGAGACACCCTCA
>JARNGD010000175.1:0-59102 GCA_031001845.1 Achaetomiella virescens
CGGTATCGTCTCGAGCGATTAAGCTATGCGAGAGCCAGCAACCCAAAAAAAAAAAAAAAAAAAAAAAAAAAAAAAAAAAAAGAAACAACAGGGCGAAGGGCGCGTGGCAATGGAGGCGGCGATCGAGCAGATCCGTACTCCTTGTGGAGAACCGTCAATTAGGGGTCCTCCGTGAACTGCACGGTTTACTGGCAGGGATTATGCACGTTTTGGCTTCCCCGTCAAAGCGCGCGTCAGACTTCGACGGTTCGAATTCGGGGCAACTGTGGTGGCTTGCTCCCAAGACATCGTCGGGTATAGTCACTTAGCTAAAAACTAAACAAGACCAGCGTTAAATCTCCAGCGGATCAAATTTTCGTAGCTCGTGTGAGCAATGGCTCCAGGCTTGGGAGAATTGTTTCCTCGGAGAATCTTGCCACAGTCCTCCAACTTGGGGTAAACTTGAAAGACAGGCGAAATTCAGCCCAGGGCAACCCAGTCTACCTCGCCTCTCTTCACCTTAAGCGAAGACCCGAGGGACGGATGGAGCATCTAGAACCCTTGAAGAGACCAGGCTTCTTCCCAACGACCAACTGTCTTCGGCGACTGGGAGCCAATAGGCTGTCCTTTCCCAGTTCTTAGCTCTGGGTGGCCACAGCTCACTACGAGCAAAATAGGATGGGAAATGCCGAATTACATTGGTCCACTTCTTGCACATCAATGGAGCTAAAGAGAACAAATTTGTTGGGCCAATTGCGGGGTGTTGCATTGCGGTACACTAGTGCATTAGCGCATCCCAGCGCCATGGGCCGCAGAAGAATTGATCCACAAAACTAGTGGTGCGTGAGAAAGGGGGCGTCATTTCCAGGGTTCGAAATACAGATGGCGTATCCCTGTGCAAGGATTCCTACAGCAGATCTGACGGTAAAATTTCCGCGTCGCTTCGGTATGGGAAGCTCAATTATTCTCTGCGACTCCTTGAAATTTTTACTGCGGAAGGTACTTTTTTCTTTTCCCTTCTTTCTCTCTTTGTTTCTTCCTTTATTTTATTTTATTTTATTTTTTTTTGCTACTACTACTAGCTAAACAGAAATACGCAGAGAGGAACATAGCGCTGATACCTGACCAGAGTCCTGACGAGGGCAACTTTCGGATCTGACAACAAGAGAGTTGACACGGCAAGTCCTCGCTGATATCTTCACCAGTCTGGAACAAGAGCAGAGGCAGGCAGTTAAAGTTTCAATATTGACTGATCACACGAAAGCATTTCCAATTAGTTCAATTTTGTCCCATAACGACCGGAGTGAAGCGCGGCGCCCAGTGACTGAACATTCCTTCCTGCAGGCGTTGAGGTTGCTTTATATCGCTCAGAGCATGCGAACAATCTTATTCCCTAACAATATTTCTATGCACTGATCTTCAATAGCGCGATCCTTGAGGATGAGGTACTTGAATCGATCAGCTGCCTGCCAGGCGTGTTTGAGGCCCCAATCCGACATGAGTGAGTGGATGAAGCATGGGCAACCTCATGGGAGTTGAGGTATCTTCTCCTTACCATCTGCAGAGCTTCATTTCCTCAGGGCACAGGCTCTCCAGTCGAGAGTGGCAGACTCGCAGACATCCCGTAACGCTCCCTCCTTCGCGCTGTTCACTTCCTCCCAGCGTCTCGTCGTAGCCTCTTGGCGATATAGATCGTGTCGCCAGAACCTATTCGCAGGCCTCTTCCACACGCCATACCACACAGACGCGTTCGTTTTAACTCCAAGAGACACGACTTATCATTCTCAAAGAAGCCGGCAAGCCACCGCAATGCGTCTCAAGCCCTTGCTCTCTCGCTCTTCATCCTCGACACCGCCGCCACAACAGATTGCATGGCTGACCTGACAAGATGCGATTGGTTCACATGCGACAGCTCCAGAATCCTCAGGCACTCGTCCTTTGGCAACGGCCACATCAACGCCAACGAGGGCTACCGGGACCCTCTCGGGCATGAACTCGGTTTGCTTCGACTGAGAGAACGGCAGGGCGCACTTCTACTTTGATAACCAACCCATGCGGTGCCTTGTGAGGGAGGACGACCGCCGCGTTGGCGGCTGTGGCTGGGGGTGTTGCTCATTTCAGAGGTGGCAGGAGGTTAGTTGCACATGGTAGACAGTCAGGACTCCGAAAGTTAGGATGTCACAGGAGGGTGTTGGTTTATTGGCTGTGGTTTGATGATGTTGCTTTATTCTGTGTCTCAAAATGGGACCATTTCGAATCGAATCACCCTTAAAATCATGGGTAAGATCGAGTCTCAAAATCCAACCATGAGGTGACTTGGAAAAGCATCCCGGGGAACCCTTGATCCGCTCAAGGACTGGATTTCTCCGATACCGGAGGGAGTCTAATAGACACAAGATGAAAAAGAAAAAAATAGTGACAGGACGCACATACCTTTCTTTTATTATGATTTTACTGATGCTCCAAGATGCCCAGTTCCTGTCCCTGCTTGCGTTAACTCCTTGGTCATGGTTCTCGGTCAACCCCTGGCGTCAATGTCAGCTAATGGCGCGAGAAGACAGAAACAGCTACAAGGCAGTGTGAAAATCTTAACATGCAAGGCAGAACCTATGGTGAGAATAACCTACCCAACCCATCTACTTTCATGCTCTGCGGAGTGGATCATCACTCTGTAAATATCCAAAAAGCGCTGAGGGAACAATAAAAGGAAGAGGAGCTCATAGCTCATGCTTTCCAATTTCTGCCTTCATTTACAATCTGTTATCAACCACAACTGAAATCGAAACAAGCTACAGGTATTAACAAAACCAAAAGCAGCATTACAGAGTCTCTCAGCTCCTCTCAGAGGAAAAGTGTGAAACTTCAACAACGTCGAAAGACAACCTAGATTTCACATCAGCTATTCCGTAAAGCGCGGCAGCGCCACCACCCTTAATCCCAAATGCACTCCGATATCGCAACACGCGACGCTGTCGGGCTGTTGGTCTAGTGGTATGATTCTCGCTTTGGGCAGCCTGCACTGGGCAGCAATTGAGCATGCGAGAGGTCCCGGGTTCAATCCCCGGACAGCCCCAAGTTCAGAAGAGTTTTTGGCTTTTTGTTTGCATGCCATTTCCAGACATTAGAGAAACGGACAATAATAAATGGGACGCGTGGTCTTTTTATTATGTTATACCTGACGTTGCTACATACAGATCGCTCGTATTGTTTGGCGTGGACGCTTGCTTGCAACAGGCCCATGCTTGAGGTTTTTTCTAGCAAGGTGCCTTTTGCGATTACTTTGTCTCTTGTCATTATTCTTTGAGTATTCTCGAAACCGAGATCGCTATCTTGTCTGTCCAAGATCCTCCTGCTGCGAGATGTACATGCTCATCCATTACCACCAACAGCCATTACCCCCTCACCCCCTCTCTCATTCTCAGCGCCTGCATTCAGGAACGCCTCGTCCATCACCTGTCGAAGCCACGCCTGGCCGTCGGATGGATCAAACCTGACCCAGGCAACCCTATTCCCCGCCAACACCGGAATGCGCCGTACCCGGCCTGCTCGCACTGCCCCCCAACCGCCTCAACTTCCCGCCTGCCTTCGTATTAAACAGGCTCTTGACCCTCCTCAGGCGCGACATCACGTCCAGCTCCTTCCTCTTCCTCGCCTCCTCATCATCCACGTCCTCCCCCTCCCCTTCCCTGCCACCATCCTCCTCGTCCACATCCCCAACCACAATCCTCGGGCCGCCCCCATCCATCGTAATCGGCCTCCGCTCCGGCGTCTTTGGCGCCCCTTCCTCCCCGCCAGCAATAGGATTCGTGGCCCAGCACCAGGAGCAGGAACACTACTTTTACTCCTTGCATGCCCAGCCCCCACCTTGCTACCAACCCCCTTCACGTTCTTCTTGCCCGTGCCACCAGTACCCTCAACCTTCTCCCGAATAAACGCCTCGTTCCTCAGCCCCACAACGACCACCTCCCACGCCGCGAGCTCCCGTTCCCCTTTGCCCAGCGGTCTCGCGCCGGGATTCCGCTGCGCAGCAGGATTCTTCCACGGACAGAAGAAGCGGTGCTCGCGCAGCGGGTCAAGATGGTCCATAGGCGCCGGGACGAGCACCTCGTTGGTTGTCGGGTCGACCTCGCGCGGCTTGAACATCCAGAGGCCGAGCCGCCGCAGGCAGGTGTGGCAGGAGGCCGAGTTGGGCACGGGATTGCCGAGGCGGGGTGCGTGAGGGATTGCCAGCCTAGGAGGGCGAGGGCAAGGGCGGGGCGGTTAATGGGGGGTTGTTGAGGGGATTCTTGGGGAGGGGTTATGCTGGTTGAAGATGGAGGAGGAGGAGGGTCGGTGAAAAAGGTTGGCGGGAGGTGGGAGATGACTGTGTCAAGGTTCAGGGTGGGCGGCAGGCGCAGGTTGAATTCGTAGGGTAGGAAGGCGGCGCGCTCGCAGAGTTCGTCGTAGCGTTGGCGGAGTGTTTGGAGGGAGAGCCTCGGGTTGGGGTAGGGCAGGCGGAGGAGAGAGTCTCGAGATGTTAGTGCTTGAGTCGCTGAGGCGTTGGGAATGAGAAACCTACCATCGCACCCTTTCCTCCTCCACAAGCAATCCTCCGCATGCGACTCAATGATGAACTCAACGTACTTGTCGACAACCGACTCCGCGATTTCCGACGCTATCAGCACCGCGATTTCCTTGCCGTCCACCTCTTTGCGGTTGACCTTGACCACCAGCTCGCTGCCACACAGCGTGCACCTAACACGCTCCTTGCCCGTGCAAACCCAGCCGCGCTTGGCCCACTCAATCTCGTTGATGCGATCTGGCTTCGGTGTCCAGTCAGTCAGTTCCTGGAAAGTCGCCAGCCGGCGGAGCAGCTGGTCGCGGTCGCCGGGGCAGTACTTTGGTGGTGGCGGCGACCCCGCGTTATCGCCAATAGAACCAACCGACCCGGGCGTGCCAGGCGTCCATTTCCGTAGTGTAATATTCGAGATGGTCGTCGTCGTCGTCGGAGGCACGCTCCGGATGCTCGCGGGCGATGATCGTATCGGGGTGCCTTGGAGAGCGCTGCTGAATTTTGTCGGCGTCGAGGTTAGCGCCTCGACACGGCGTTTCTTGTTATCGAGGCTGCTGTCAGTGGCCATTGTCCTTGACGGGTATGGCGACGAGCGCTGCGAGGCGGGCGAAGATACGGGATCGGCAAGACTGCGGTCGAAGTCGCTGCTGTTGCGTTCCGTTGGTCGGCTGCCGATGCCCTGCAGGAGCGCATTGAATTTTCGCTTGACGGTAGAGTTCATTATAGTTGCTGTGCGTGAGGTATGCCGCGATCTGATTGATCGCCAGTGCTGTGGTGTCTCCGCGCGGCCGGTGCGTGAGGGCAAGCACCAGGCTCAACCGCGACGGGCAGCGGGCAGAGAGGCGACTCCACGAGCGGGAGTTAATGTTAATGCTGTGCTCTGTTTGTTGTAGACTGGACACCAGCTTCAAAATCAGAGAGCCAAGCAACCTCTCCTTTGTCGTTGCGAGAAATAGGTGGCGTGTTGGTATATGATGGTCGGCCAGGCGTTCACGCAGGGTTCTGGAATAGATCGAGCTGGTGGTGAGGGAGGAGGATGGAAATTGTTTAGCTTTGTTTAGGATGTCCTGGCGCTCGGGGCAGCAGAAGCAGCTAGCTTCCTAGCGCCTTGGCATCTACTCTGTGCAAGCGGAAGTTATGCCCCACGCGAGGTAACACCTGATAGAAAATGAAAACAAGCGTGAGAGTGAGATGAACATAGGAAAGGAAGAGGATTGATGAAGGAGAGATGTTCTGACAAGAAGTTGAGGGGCAAACCTTCTGCTGACAACCCAGTACAGTCTGTACCTAATATCAACATCCAGCACAGTGCTGTTCTCACGCCCATCATCCGCATAGTAATCGAGACGCTTCAGTTATGTCCACGTCCTCATGTCTTTATTTTGCAATGTTGGGAGGGGGACCAAAACTAAGATATCCATCTTGACGAAAGCAAGCAAGCAAGCATTATAAAGCTAGGGGTATTTATACGCTCATGCGATCACGTAAGTCGTGTCCCAGATCTAACCCCCCTGAACCAGCAAAACAAATTAACAATCCCAGTGTCTCCTCTATACCTGCCCCAGAAAAACTCCCCCAATCACTACTCAATCCTCCTCTCCCGATACCCAACTCCCCTCACCCGCACCCTCAACGCCAACGAGCTCAATACCACGCTAATACTACTCAACGCCATCGCCAGGCTTGCCCACACCGGATCCAGCCGCACATGCTGACCGGCACTGACAATCGGGTAGAAGCACCCCGCCGCGACGGGCAGCGCCAGACAATTGTACACCACCGCCCAGCCAAAATTGAACTTGATCCTCGTGAACACCACGCCGGACAAGTCCAGCAGATCCACCACCGCCCGCAGGTCGCTCTTGACCAGCACAAAGTCGGCGCTGCTGATGGCCACGTCCGCCCCCGAGCCGATGGCGATCCCGACGTCGGCTGTGGCGAGGGCAGGCGAGTCGTTGATGCCGTCGCCGACCATGGCGACCATGGCGCGGCGGCGGGTGGTGGTAGCGGTTTCCTTTCCCTTTCCAGCCTTGAGGGCGGACTGCAGGTACTTGATTTTATCCGCCTTGCCGGTGGGCAGCACGCCGGCGATGACCTGGTCGACGGGGATGCCCAGCTGAGAAGCCACCGCTGCGGCCGTGGTCGGGTTGTCGCCTGAAAGCATCCACACGCGTGTGCCGCGGGCCTGGAGGGCGCGGATGATTAGGGGTGCTTCGGGGCGGATGGGGTCGGAGATGGAGAGCGCGGCGGCAAGGGTCCAGGAGGGTGAGTCAAGGGACCGGGTGGCGACCAGGGCGACGGATTTGGCTTCGGATTTCCAGCGGTTGAGGGTGCTGGTGGTGGTGGAGGGGAGGGCGACGGAGAAATCGGTCATGAAGGATTCGTTGCCGACGGCGAGTTCGAAGGATGAAGTGGGGGAGGAGGAACGGTAGGTTGCGCGCATGCCCTTGCCGGGGACTTCCTGGAGATTGTCGATCGTGGCTTTGGTGGTGGTGTGAGCGGCGCAGAAGGAGACAATAGCCTTGGCGATGGGGGGCTGCTGTTCTCTTCCACTGCCTTGAGAGCGGCCAGAAGGGCGTCCTTCCGAGTGTCGTCCTCGGCGTAGATCTCCGAGTCGGTGATGCTCGGCTCGCCGCCCATGGTGAGAGTGCCCGTCTTGTCAAAGACGACGCAGTCGATCCGGCTAGCCTTCTCGAACGCCTCACCGCCGCCTTTCGCCAGGATACCATGCTTCGCTGCTAAGCCGCTGCCGACGAAGATGGCTGTTGGTGCAGCAAGAGCGAGACCACAGGGGCATGCCACCACGAACACCGCGATGGCGAATTGCAGGGAGAACGCAACCCAGCCGCCCGAGGTAACGTCCAGGTAGTGTGGCGGGATGCGTCCACCCAGACCCAAAGCGAGCCAGAGAATCCAAGTAAGAACCGCGATGAAGGTGACGACCGGGACAAAGTACGACGTCAGCAGGTCCGCGACCTGCTCGATCGGCGCCCTCTTGGTCTGGCCCTCCCGCACCACATTGACGATCTGGTCCAGCAGTGACGACCCGGGCACGCCCGTAATCCTCACCAAGACCGAACCATCCTTATTCACCGTCCCCGAGAATACCTCATCTCCCACCGCCTTCCTCACCAGCCTCGACTCGCCCGTCAAGCTGCTCTCGTCAAAATTACTCTCCCCCCTGACCACCACCCCATCGGCCGGCGGCGACGCGCCATGCATCACCCGCACCACATCCCCAAAATCCAATAAATCCGCCTTCACCACCACATCCTCCTCCTTCTCACCACCATACCCCTGCACCAGCACCGCCGTCATTGGCCTCAGCTTCCCAGCATCTCCACCGCATCCCCCGTCCTCGCCTTGCTATAGCTCTCAATCAGCCTCCCAAGCAACAAGAAGAAGGTCAAAAAGACGACCGAATCAAAATAGAAATTCGCATCGTTCACCTCCTCCGGCCGGTGCACGGCGGCCGCCACCATCTGGCTCACGCTCGAGATGTAGGCGACGGTCGTGCCGAGCGACATGAGCGTGTTCATGCTCCCGAAGCGGTAGAAGCGCTTCAGCACGGGCACCCTGCTGCCCGCGCCGCCACAGCGTCACTATCTCCTTGATGGCGCGACGGTGAAACAGATCGGCCGCGAAGAAGTAGACCGGCGTGGCGAGCACGAACAGCGCGATCTGCGCCCGCGAGATGCCGGATGTCCAGGGCGCCATGAGGTAGTGCTTGGACGGGTTGCTGTCCGGGAGGAGAGACATGTAGACGATGCCCAGGATGAAGGAAGGGATGCAGATTATGCCGGTGAGGATCACGCGGGAGAGGATTTGGAGGCGGTGTTTGCGCTGGATCTGCTTGGAGCGCTCTTCGAGGGTTGGGGGGTGGTAGATGGAGGCGGAGAGGGTGGCGGGGTTGGATTCGCTTGCTTCGATGGCGGCGAGGATGTGCCGGATTGTGAATGAGGGGGCCGACGGGAGGTAGGAGAGTTTGAGGATGGGCCGTTGGAGGGTGGGCGGGCTGAGTATGGTGAGAGGGCGCCGGAAGCCAGCGAGGGAGCGCGTGATCCGGGAGGGCAGTGAGTGCAGTAGAGGCCGTCGATCCTGATTTCTACCGTTCGCTCGTGGTCGGGGGGAGATTCCTCGGCGAGACTGGTCACGGTGTCGAGGGTGGCGTCGTAGCCTAGGTCTTCGATCGCTTCAACCAGCTTCTCGGCGTTGCCGCGTCCCTGAAAGTCGATGCTGGCGCTGTTGGTAAGCAGGTTGACGGTGATGTCCTTGACCCAGTCCTTTTCTTCATTTCGCGGGTGATCCCGTTGGCGCAGGACGCGCAGGTCATGCCGCCGATGGCAAGGGTGGCTCGCCATGTGTCGGCACTGTCGGTGCCTTGCGTTTCGGCTTCCCCTGGTTGAGGTCGGTGACGGAGTCAAGCGTGGCCTCATACCCGAGATCCTCGATGGCTTCGACCAGACTCTCGGCCTTGTCCTTCTCCTTGACATCCACTGTGGCGCTGTTGGCGAGGACGTTGACGACCACATCGAATACCCAGTCATTCTTCTTCAGCCCTTCGGTGATCATGTTGGCGCATGCAGCGCAAGTCATGCCCCCGACCGCAAGTGTGACTCTCCAGAGCTGCTGGACATCTTCATCGCCCTCGATGGCGACGAAGGACTTTAAGTCTCCGGTGGTCTCCGGGCTCGAACTGAAGGGTGTTTGCTCGGCGCCAGGTCTGCCAAGGCCAGGTGCACGTGCTGGGACGCCGTCTCCAAAGCTCGTTTCTCATCCGGTTCGCTGCCCATGACGGCGCGGCACTGTTCGCAGTTCTCCAAATGGGCTCTCGCCTTCTCTGTCTGCGATGCCCCTGAACTCCTGGGTTTGAACCACCGGCTGAAAGCCGAGTCCTGGCGGTCCATGTCGAACTGGCTGCTCTCTCCGCGCTGGTGGGTCTCACTGGCTTCCAAAGACAGGTCAGAAACGTCACCGGCCGACGTGGCGATCCCGCACACTTCGAATCCGCTCTCCTCAAGAGCCTGGCGCATTTGCTGGAGAGATGCAGCTGGAGCGTGCTCGACGGTGACCACGGATGTCACGACGTTGGGTGACACCCACTTGACGTGGTCGCCGCAGGATGGTGCAAGACGGTCTTGATCGTTGAGACGCAGGTAGGACAGTGGAGATTGGCTAGCAGGAACGAGGTTGAGACAGTCTCAGACGGCATGGCGGCCGCTGGACGGCGGGCGGAGGGCGCCATGGTGATATGCAGTTTGGACTCGCTGAGAACCCTTGTCCAGAAGATCGGGAACTATGGGATTTGCCGTGTGATGTCTGCTGTCCGTTGCCGAAAGGCGATGGTATGAGGTGTGTGTGACTGGGTGATTGGCGATCCCAATTCGACGTTGCACAGCGGATGTAGATTAAGTGTTTCCCGGATAGGAAGTGCGGACCTCTGACGGAAGACGCGGCGATATAGGCTGAAAGAGACCAGAGTCAAACTTGGCAGCGTTTGCTCTTTGCGTGTGGGGTTGTGTTTTGGTTCGAGGTGAGATTGTGATGGGAGTGTTGACTGACTGAATGCAAGCAATTAACGGGGATAAGAAGATGTATTTATGTGTGTATACGAGAGGGACGCGTTGCAGGATTTGATGGACAGAAACAGCAATGCAGGGAGGAAAGTGAGGGAGACTGACCGCCTCATATACAGCTGCCATGTGAGCTGGAGAAGAGTGTCGATGGTGAGGGCTGTCGAGTCCAGGAATTATTCAGCGCTTCCACGCACAAACCGCGCAAATCGCGCCAAGAACCTGGAAGGCAACGATACTAACGATGGTCGAAATGGTGAAGGTTTTGCAGGGTCTTGGCTGATTGGATCCGCATGCCAAGCTGCATGGTATTTGCTACCGCACAGTACGCACTTCTTTGTCTCAGCATAGAGTCGAAAACTTGCATCATGGGCTGGCCGATGCAGGTGGCGACCCAAAATTGATTGGCCCACTTAGCAGCACAAAAACCGCAACTTTTTCGGGCTCGGCTCCGGTGACGTGCTCCGCAGTTGTCCCATGACCCATGACGCACCGTCCCCGAGTCGACATTCCATCCGCTTCGGCAGGCCGATGACAATTTGTAACGGCTCGGAGCCGGGCTCGGCCTGGTCCCACCACGGGTCCCAGAGGAGAATGTGGCCCACAATGGCCAGACCGACGCCGTCAGTCCCACAACGCCGGCGCCGATCAACTTACCGCGAGAGATATGGGCTGGAAGAACCGAGAAACTTCGGAAAAATTTAGCGTACGTTTTGCAATGTTTGCGCGCTCTACGACCAAGCTGACAAGGCTAGTCGGATGGTGACAGTTTGCTTACCCTTGGCGATGGTATCACAGCGTGACCACATGGAATGCCGTGTTGCGGCAATTGTGCTTCTGCGGAGCGGAAGTCCGCCAAGCGACCCACCATCCGGATGTGGGCCCGACAGCGCCGTGCCAAGACACCGATCCCGAATCCGAGATTTTTTTGCGGGATACACCGAAGGGAGACCGGGAGTGGCATTGTTCCTTTAGTGCGGTCCTCAAGTGTGACATTGTTGCGCGAATGTTTGAGCTTACTGATGCGTGGGCTGCATCTCCCCTTGTAAACATGGACCATCACCGAACTCATGCCTGACAAACCGTGGCGAGTGAAACAGCTACACAAGATCTGGCATGCAGCTTCCCGGCCGTTGCAGCCGCAGGATGAGGCCTTAATGGAAACCTACTTGTAACAATCGCGTCCATGATGAATGGATCTAAAAACAGCCTATCTGGCCCCCTCTGTTTAACATGGTCGGCAGGCCGGCATCGGAGGAATAGCCACGTGCCAATCCACGTGCGGCTGACAAAACCCAGGCCCAAACGCGACCCCCACAAAAACTGCCGTATCTGGTTAGCCTGAATCACGCAATCGACGTCTCAATCAACGCGACTTGGACTTCCAGGCAATGACTGCAACGATGGCAACGGCTTGACGGGCTCGACCCAAAGTTTTTGGGAGCATGCTGCGGCACTTTTGGAGATGCCAGGGGGGCGAGCTGTGGGCTGAAAAAAGGTAGGATGAAGTTCTCGTCTGCTAGTTTTCCTCCTTGACCACTTGCCTTTTTTTTTTTTTCCTCCCTCCTTGCCATTGACAACCGGCGACGTTGCTTCTGTCTGTTTTTCAGCAGTTTGCAAGCGTTTGAGGCAGTCCCGGCCCTCTTTTTTGCCTTTGCCTCGATATTTTGCGAGCGGTCGAGCGCTTGCCCTTGAAAAAAGCGTTCAAGGACCCTTTCTCAACTACCACCTCGGCCATGACCACTCCGGCAAGTCGCCCAAGATGCAATTGAAGCACGAGGCGGCCACCGGCGGCGTTGTGCCTGCCGTGGATTCGACGGCAACCCCCGAGAAGGCCTCCCAGGGACAACAGATTCCCCTCGGCTCCATCTCCGGGCCGACCTATGTCAACGGCCAGCTGCTCGTCCAGCAGACGGCCTACAAACTCTCGGACAAGATCTTTTCCTTCTCCGGAGACTTCAAACCTCGATGGGGTCCGTCAAAGAATGGTCCCCGCGCCGACGAGAAGAACATCCATGGCGAGACCACCACCGTTGTGCCCCTTCAGACCCGGGCCGGCGCCGGCACCTTTGCCCTGGGCTATATCTTCTCCAAGGACTTCGACCTCAGCAAGCGCCACATTCCCCAGACGCTGCTGGCCCCCTCGCTGAGCCTTCGCCATCTCCGTTCTGCCCTAGACCAGCTCTCACTCCTCTACGGCGTGGCCAGCCCGTTTGTGGCTCACATTGCCGCGGCCGACTACTCGGCCGAGGAGGGCCTCATCACCGAGTACGAGAGCGCCCTTCAGATCGCCGAGGACCTCGCCTGGGCCTCGTCTCCAGTGCTTCGGCCTACGAGGCCAGCACATCTCGCTTCTGGCTACCCTCCTAGCTACCTTGCTGCCCACTCTCCACGTCTACGACGGCATCCGTACCTCGAGGGAGACGCTGCGGGTGATCGACACCCTGAGCGAGGCCGCCATCGCCGACATCTACGAGAAGGTGGCCAAGGAGGCTGCCGCCCATGAACAAGAGGCTGGACACCGCCGGCAAGGTGGTTGAGCTGCTCAAGGCGTTTAACAAACGAACTTGGCACCTCCTATGCCCCTTTCGAGTACCACGGCCATGAGGCTCCCGAGCTGGTTCTTGTCGTCTTCGGTGCGCCGAGGCCCAGCTTGCCAAGCAGGTGGTAAACGCTCTGGCGGTTGAGGGCAAGAAGGTCGGCGCGATCAACGTTCGCATCTACCGGCCGTCATCGAGGAGCTTTTCTGGAGGCTCTCCCCGAGTCCGTGCGCCAAATCGCCGTTCTGGGCCAGGTCCGCGATGCCGTGGCCGTGGATGACGGCTCGGTCCAGTCGGCTCTGTACGCCGATTCCTCACAGCTGTCTCCTTCGCTGACCGGCTGTACGAGCCGGCGGTCATCGATGTCAAGTATTCCGCTTCGACCACCCACACCCCCAGCTCGATTGCCTCCATCATCCACCGTCTCACTTCCAAGGACGGCCAGGGCGAGCCAGCCTCTCTCTGCGCTCTCTGCAGCAGACCCGCCAGTATACCTTCTGGGACGTCGACAACTCGGCCGCCATTGCCGCGCCTTCGGCGCTTGGCAAGCTGCTCGCTCGGGAGTCTCCCAGCAATGTCTACGTGCACGAGATCTTCGACAACCTCGTCCAGGGTGGTGCTGTTCGCACTGACATCCGGAGCTCCGAGAAGCCGATTTGAGGCGCCATTCGCCGTCGAAGACGCCGACGTTGTCTTTATCGGTGAGGAGAAGCTGCTCAAGGACGTGGATGCCGTCAAGGGATCGAGGACTGGAAGCAAGCTTATCGTCCGCCTGCCCAACTTCAAGGAGGAGGATGTCGAGAAGCGCATTCCTGTTGCGGTGAGGAAGCAGATTCAGGAGAAGGGCCTTGAGCTCTTCGTGCTGGATTCGTCTTTCTCACCCGCTCTGGAGAAAGATGCCCAGCTGCTCGCCCAGCTGGCCTTCCTGCAGGTTGCCCGGCCTGAGATTACGCTGGAGCAGCTCGCCAAGTTCTCTGACCAGGTGATCTTGGCTGAGTTCGCCGACTCGCTGCAGCAGACGCTCAAAAGATCGAGGTCCCTGCTGCCTGGGGCGAAGCTTCTGCCGATGCTCTGACTGCCCTCGCCCGCAGACGCTGAAGCCCACCAGCTTTGTGGCCTTCCAAAAAGACGAGCCGGAGCCGGCGCTCAAGGTCGACAGTTGGCAGGAAGCCGCCAAAGGCCTTGTCTTCAAGGAGGCATACGGCACCCAAACCGAGCTGCGGCCCGACCTCACGGTCAAGACGTTCACGATCCACGTCAAGGAGAACCGCCGTCTCACGCGCTCACGTACGACCGCAATATCTTCCACATCGAGTTCGACCTCGGCGACTCGGGCCTGCCTACAACATCGGCGAGGCCCTCGGCATCCACGCGGACAACGACCGCAGCAGGTGCTCGACTTCATCTCCTTCTACGGGCTCAATGCGGACGACCTCGTCCAGGTCCCCTCGCGCGAGGATCCCACCGTCTCCGAGACTCGCACTGTGTACCAGTCGCTGGTCCAGAACATTGACATCCTCGGCAAGCCGCCCAAGCGCTTCTTCGAGTCTCTCGCCGAGTTCGCCACGGATGGACCGAGAGAAGAAGAAACTCGCCTTCCTCGGCGGCAAGGATGGTGGGACGAGTTCAAGCGCCTCTCGGAGGTCGACTCGGTCACCACTACGTCGACGTCCTCCAGACCTTCCAGTCGGCGCACCGTCCTTCCCGGACCTCGTCCGCATCGTTGCGCCGCTCAAGCGCAGGGAGTACTCGATCGCGTCCGCGCAGGCCGTCACGCCCAACTCGGTGTCGCTCATGATCGTCGTCGTCGACTGGGTCGACTCCAAGGGCCGCACGCGCTACGGCCAAGCCACGCGCTACCTGTCGCAGCTCAAGCCCGGCACGGCCATCACGGCGTCGGTCAAGCCGTCGGTTATGAAGCTCCCCACCAGCGACACGGCGCCGCTGATCATGGCCGGCCTCGGCACCGGCCTGGCGCCCTTCCGCGCGTTTGTGCAGTACCGCGCCATGCAGAAGGCGCAGGGCAAGGAGATCGGCTCGATCCTGCTGTACCTGGGAAGCCGCCACCAGCGGGAGGAGTACCTCTACGGCGAGGAGTGGGAGGCGTATCTCGACGCTGGAGTTATTACTGCTGGGTGCTGCGTTCTCGAGAGACCAGCCGCAGAGTCTATATCCAGGATCGCATGCGGCAGACCATGAAGGACATTGTCCAAGCGTATATCAAGGAGGAGGGCAGCTTCTATCTGTGTGGGCCGACCTGGCCCGTGCCGATGTCACGGCCGTGTTGGAGGAGGCGATTGCCACGGAGGCGAGGGAGAGGGGCGGGAAGGTGGATCCGCGGAAGGAGATTGAGAGGTTGAAGGAAGGGGGCAGGTACGTGTTGGAGGTTTATTAGAGAGATGTTCCTAGGGTTTTTGTTTAAAAAAAACATTTTTTGTCGTTTTGAGCACACCTGCAGAGTGCAGTTCACCCCTGAAATTGTCAACAACCCGTGCAAGCCCACCGTTGCCATCCGCAACACAGGAGTGCGGGGTCGGCTCCGCTGCGGTAGTTCTTCCCCCAATGCCGAGAGTCCGGGGAAGGTCGGCAAGCCTCTGGGCATGCGGGGAAGTTCCAGAAAACCTACAACAGAAGGCAACAAACCCGCCACAATCCGCGGCAGACCGCCCCGGATTGCGTAGCCGGGCGTGTGGGGTTACGAGAGGAGGAGGAGAGCTTTGGAGCTCGGTCCGGGGGAAGGATTGGGGCGTGTTTCTCCGAGGTCGGATGCTTCCCTGACCTTTCTTTGGTTTGTGTTTTGATGCGGTTTTATGCACTTTTGCCTCATACATCTCGCATTTCCATCTCATCTCGTCTCATATCGTCTCGCTGTGTTGCATTGTCCGCCTTACTTGCAGCTGAATCCCAACCCCAACCATCGTGGGCCCTTCATACATAACTTAACTACACGACACATTTTCAGAATGGGAGCAGCAATCCGCGTCGTGCCCAACGTAACCACAACCCCTCTCACCCCCTCCCATTGCCCACCACGCTGCTGACAACCACACAGCGGGCCGCCAGAGCAGTGAACCTCCTCCGCACCGTGCAGTTCACCCCCCACCCTCCTGTCCCTGCCACTCCAACCCCAACCACCCCACCACCACCACCCCTCCCTCTCCTCTACCGTTTCGCGCTTCGCCGAGCGCACCTCTTCCATCTCTGCACCGCGCGCCCGCGGTATGCCACCCCGCGCGATGTCTCCCAGCAGAAGGAGTACGCCTTCGAGATGGCCGCCTCCTCGATCCGCTTCGGGCCCGGTGTGACGAGGGAGGTGGGCATGGACATCACGAACCTGGGAGCGAAGAAGGTCTGCGTGGTGACGGACGCCACGGTGGACAGCTCGAGGCGATGAGGCAGGTCGGGAGGCGCTGGATGCCGAGGGGCGTGGAATACAGGGTCTATGCGAATGTCAAGATTGAGCCGAAGGATTATTCGTGAGTCGCCCCCTTATCTCAAGTGTTTCGATGGTTGGATTGACCTCCGGCAGCGTCAAAGAAGCAATCGAATGGGTCAAGCCCTACTCCCCCCGACGCCTTCCTCGCGTTGGCGGCGGATCCGTCATCGACACCGCCAAGCTCATGAACCTCTACTCGTGCTACCCGGATGCCGACTTCCTCGACTTTGTCAACGCGCCGCTCGGCAAGGGCCGTCCCGTCGACCGCAAACTCAAGCCCCTCATCGCGGTCCCCACGACCGCCGGCACCGGCAGCGAGACTACCGGCACCGCCATCTTCGACCTAGCCAGCCGGCGCGCAAAGACGGGCGTCGCCCACCGCAACCTGAAGCCCACCCTGGGCATCTGCGATCCGCTCAACACCCGGACCATGCCCGCCGCCGTGAAGGCCGCGTCCGGCCTGGATGTGCTGTGCACTCGCTCGAGAGCTGGACGGCGATCCCGTTCCACGAGCGCACGCCACGCCCGGCGAACCCGATCCTGCGCCCCGCGTACCAGGGCGCGAACCCATCAGTGACATCTTCTCGCTGAATGCGCTGCGACAGACTGTCAAGTACCTGCCGCGGTCAGTGCGCGATCCCGACGACATGGAGGCGCAGAGCGAGATGTTGCTGGCCGCGACCCTGGCGGGCGTGGGGTTCGGGAACGCGGGGTGCATCTCTGCCACGGTAAGTTTCATTTTCTTGCCCCGAGGTACTACGATTTCTGGAGTGGTGGTGGTCGCTGACGGCAACACAGGCATGTCCTACCCCCATCTCGGGCCAAAACCCGGGCTACAAGCACGCCGGCTACGAGGTCGACTCACCATCATCCCGCACGGCGTGTCGGTTGCCGTGTCGGCCCGGCCGTCTTCCGGTTTACGGGCCCGTCGAACCCGGAGCGGCATCTTGCTGCTGCGGAGGCGTTTGGTGTGGATATCAGCAACGTCAAGAGGGAGAGCGCCGGCGAGGTGCTGGCCGAGGCGCTGACCAAGTTTTTGGCGGACCTCGGCGACCAGCCCGCGGGCCTGAAGCATGGGCTTTGGCCCTGAGCATATTGAGGAGCTTGTCGAGGGACCATTCCGCAGGCGAGAGTGCTGATGCTGGCGCCCGGGTTGGCGAAGGAGCTGGAGCAGGAAAGGGACCAGTTGAGGAGGTTATTTGAGGATGCGTTGGAGCACTGAGTTGAGATGAAGCGAAGAATGCGAGAAATTCGGAGAGGTTATTGTGGGCCATTGTTAAATAGCTTATTGTGTGGGCTTTTTGGTGCAAGTCAATTCTCTTGTTTGGCGGTGTCAACCACAATAGAAGCATGATAGGGACGAAGCACATGGCTGCAACGAGGGTCAAGTCTCGAGAATAGGAAATTGACTACTACCACTGTGCACACGGACAAGAATCTGAATGGGTGTGCATCCCATTGAGACTCTGTGATGGGCAGAGGACCGGGCTACATATACCTTGATTCTCTTACACGTCAACTAAAGAACTAAGCTCACAACACTCATCATTGTCCTGATCCTCAGCAAAGAGTTCAGAGGTCAGAATTCAGTCACCCTAGATCAACAAAACTAGCTCAGTTAACCCAGCTTTGACAGCTTTACAACCACACAACCTCACCAAAGGACAGTCTGTTCCACCATGCGGTCTCCAGAATCAACCGCTTCTCCTCCCAGGCCCCAACCCTGGCTCCGGCTGCCGGCCAGCCCAACAACTTGATTGAGGGTCCAACCCTAAACTACAGCGCAGACCAGCTCGACACACCCATTGCAGACACCGATTCGTCTGAACTTAACCATCCTATCAAACCCATCACCCAGCACAGCAGCAGCACAATCAATGATTTCCGTCTTTGGCACAGTCTCAGCACGACAGCAACAATATCCGTCCCAACATGCACGACGAGGTTCCCCACATTGACAATGCCGCAGACCCCTCCAGAAAAGGCGAAACGACTGTACTGGTCGTTCACGAAAAAGGATCCTGTGGGATCTCCTCCCCTGTATGCTTCTCGCGACCTGCTGCCGACGACGAACACGGCGACGATGGCCAAGACGAGGATGAGCAAAACGGCGAGACGGAGTTCATACCCGAGACTGTCACCGAGGCCTTCCCCCTCGCTCCGCGCTCTCCCACCGGTCCCTCTCATCCCATCCGTCTTTCCTCTCTCCTCACCCGTAATCCACAACCCCCACCTCGGCGAAACCTCCGACTCACTCTCCTCCGACACCAACACGAGCCCCTTCGCCAACCCCGCCCTGGCTCCCCGGGTTCCGCGCAATCGATCAACTCATCCCATCCCTCCGTCCATTCCCCATCCTCCTCAACCTCCGCCGAATCCTCCCTCCGCGCCTGGTTTGACCTCCCCTCCCCCTCGGCCTCGCCCGCCGTCTCCCTCTTCTCCGACCACAACCACTCCTCCGACACCGACTACGACGGTTCCTCCACCGCGCCCTCACGCTGGGCTATCACCCCGCTGAGCTGGCCGCCATCGTCAGCACTGTCTCCTACAACCTCGACATAGAGGTGTATACAGCGCCGGAGGCGGACCGGCTGGTGGGGGTGGACACGGACCACGAGCTGTCAGACGACGACGAGAGCGAGGGGCCGGGATCGTTGATCTGGAATTCTGAGCCCGAGGCCGGCGAATTTGCGGCGGGTGACGGCGGGGATGGGCCGTGGTATGAGGCGCGGGGTCTTCGACCGTGTTATTTACGCAGTGGTGGCTGGAGGTGATGGATCCGAGGGGGTCGAATGGGGCTGCTTAGCCGGGTTTTTGTTGCTGGGCAAGAGTGGGTGGGTGGTGGGATTTTGAAGGGAAGCTAGAGGTTGGGGGGTGAGTTGGGTGGTTGGAAGACCGATTCAGATGGGTTTTTTGAGACGGGAGTATGGAGTTTCAGCCGGGTCGGTGGGACACTACTGGACAGTGTCAGAAAACGCTTTGAGAGAATGGTTCGGAGTTCAGGGAAATTTGGGAGAGACAGTGTCCAGGCGGGAGAGGGTAGATACCCAGGGGACTTTGCGGTTTGCTTTCAAGGCTTTAAAAGGGGCTCAGGTAGTTCTATGAATGAGGGAAGCCTTTTCACAGCTTTGTTAGTCCCTTTCAAGCTGAGGATCTTAGATGGGAAGTAGGGAAGGAAGGATGAACAGACCGCCCATACATGAGAACACAAGAGAGGACCCTCACCAGGGTCCTCTCGGGCCCTGAGGTTTGCAATGCTCCGCCACATATGAGCCGCCGAAGCAGAGCATTGTCAAAGCCGCCAGAAAGAATTCCCCTCATTCTCCTTAGTGTAGAATTGAGAAATTCAAAATCAGATGCTAATGCCCGTTTATATCCCCGCAATGATTGTTTGCCGCAACACAAACAACGTTATACATTCTCCGTCGACGCTCTAGTGCCGTCGCCTGTTCAGTCCAAGACAAGCAACCAACGAATATCAGCGGAAAGCCACAGCCTACAACACAAAAAGAAAGATTCGAGAGAACATCGTATATTCCACCGCTAGACCTCACCAAACGAGAAGAAATGTCCCCCGCGTCCCCAATGAAAAACGATTATGAAAGCATACGCTGCATATGGCATCCCTTACTCAACCCTCCATCCCGTTCGTTATCTTTTCTTCCATCCTCGCTATTCCCGTTCTCTCCGTTTTCCTCGATCCCTCACCAATTCACCCCCTTCCAGTGTATCTCACCTCCCAGCCCCCGCAAACGCCGCCCTCACCTCCGCCCGCGGCCACTCAAACAGCGCATCCCCGCCATACACGTCCGTGGTGATCTTCCCAACCCGCATCTCCACATCACCGTAAAACCGCTCACACTCCCTCAGCACCCTGTTCACCAGCCCGGTATTACTGTGCCCATGGCTATTGTGCCCCAACCCAAGCCCGTGTTTCGCGGCCCAGAGAGCGCGCGCGGCGCCCGCCGCCAACACCTAACCCCCAGAGGAAGAAGTACTAGGGGTCCCACCTCATCGCCAAAGTGCTTCTAAACTCTTTTTCGCAGAGCTTCGATGCCCTTGCGCACTTCACGTGCGTCGTACCCGCCGAGCACCTTGTTAAACACCGTCTTGGAGTTGCTTGGCTGCGCGGCAATGCTAGACGGAGGTTTCCCACCTGAATCTGGGCCTCAATATTCTCGAGGTGCTCGAGCAGTTTCCCGAGCGGACGGCGCATCACTGCCGCGAGGTACAGGTTCAGGTGCTCAGCCAACTCGCGCTGGGCAGCCTCGCGCCAGTCCGCGAGGACTTCCAGCCCCCGCGGGTTGTCGACCTCTTCGAGGAAGTGGTTCATGTTCTCGATGAGGAGGATGTGGAAGTTGAGGGCCTCCTTGTCCTCCGGATCGGCGACGGCGGACGCGGTGGAGGAGGTGTGGATGGAGGCGGAGGCGGAGGTGGCGGTGTGGACCAGGGCCGGATTCTCGCGGGCGATAACCTTGAGGGAGTCGAACATGGACTTGAGGATGCGGTCGTATTCGCGGTCGACCATGCGGCGGATCGGGAGGGACGGGTCTGTGGTGGCGAGCATGTTTTCGACGGCAGTGGTGAAGTGGGGGAAGATGCGGATGAAGTGGATGACGCCCTTGCGCTTCTTGATCTTGACCTTGGTCTCCTCGATGGCGCGGACCTGGTCGTCGACGAACTTCTTGAACTTGGCCTCGAGGTTACCGTGGAGCTTCTGCAGGACGTTGTTGAGGAAGTCCTGGTTGGACTGGCTCATGTCGGCCATCTTGCGCTCGAGGGTCGCGAGGATGCCGACGCCTTGTCTGTGGGAGGTCAGTGCTGTTCACATGCCATGTGTCATACGACTTACAGAGGATCCATGCCAGCAGCACCCAGTCCACAAGCTGCTGCAGGCTCGACTCGAGGAAGACAAAGATTGACTCCATCGCTTTCGTAACTCTCCTCGCCAGGTCGCGATCCGGCTCCATCAGCCGGTGCCGCTTCAGGTCGCCGCCACGGCGATCGAGAGGCCGCGCAGCTGCAACAAGATCCGGGAAATCAGACTGCTCAAGCGTGGTGGCATGGAAGAAGTCGACAATGAAATTCTGCTCCATCTCCACCAGCGGCAACAGATCATCCAACACACCAGCAAACACTTCGTACGGCAGCGCCCTGCCGTCTGGCGTCTTGTCCGCCAGGTTCGCCCGGCCGCTGTCGCCAAGCGGAGACCGGAGACTCCTCGCCAGCGTCTGGCTGCGCTTGACGGTGAGCTTCCTCGCTGTAGTCGCAAGACCTTCCTCCTTCTTCTCCTGCTGCGATGTGAAGAGCAGTTCGGTCTCGTCGCCCGTCATCTTTCTGGCATTCTTCTTCCACGCCTCCATGGCGTCCTTGAACTCGGCCTTGTACACGGGGTGACTCCTATCCTGTAGATCTGCAGAATACGGTTCCAGTTGTCGAGATCGACGTCACGGGCATAGAGAATCAGAGGGCTGTACATCCACAGCAGATCTCTGCCAGCCTCATGGTTGCGGGCGTCGGCTTTCTTGGACAACGCGCCGTCAAGAGCGTTCTTGGTCTCGCGGAAGGCTTCCGAGAACTGCCGCTCCATGAAGATGACCAGCCTCCGCATGAATAGAGAGCTCTCAGACAGATACATCTCCTTCTTCTCCTGGACAATGCGCATCTTGCCGTAGTCGCTGTCGAGGCCGAGGGTCTGATCGCCACTAGCGTCCTCGCTCTTGCGAGACTCGCTATTGCCCAGCGTGGGATCAATCTTGATCATGGCCTTGAACAGCGTAACCAGGGCGCCCTCGATCGCTTCAACGCCAGCCGCCGTCTCCAGTGGCGCAGTCTTGAGCGCACCAAGGTCGGATTCGCTGATAGCGCAGGTCTCCAGCAGAGACTCGAGCTCTTTCTTCAGCAACTTCTGGTTGGCGGCCTGCACTTGCAAACCTTGTCCTTGCGCTTCGATGTACGCGATATCGTCCGAAAGAGTCTGTTCCAGTCAGATACGATCAGGCGGCTGTACATATGGTTCACTTACAGACAGCTCCACGCTGTACAATGTCAACAGATTATCCAACTCATCACACTCGCTAATGGCCAGATCAATGCCTTTCTTGATGGCCTCTACCCTCTCGTCCTCCTCCTGGAAGCGCGCGAGCCAGCCAGCCTGAGCCTTACTCAGCTCGCGGTCGAGGTCGGCGCGCATCTCTTCGAAGTTGCGGGCCCGCATCTTCTCGCCGGGCACCCAACCGAAGTAGTCCAGCCACTTGGCGAACTCGGCGGAGCGGTTGTCCAGCATGGACGGGTCGATGCTGAGCGTGGCCAGGTACTTGGTGTCGTTTCCGGCCACGATTGAGCGCCGGGATTCTTCGATCGTTGGCAAGTCTTCGGCCTTATCATTCGCTTTCACTGGGGGCTGCGCACTGCTTGGCCTGGTGGCGGACTCGGACTCTGTGACCTTGACTTCGGGGATGGTAGGGGTGGAGCATCGGTCGGCGGCCTTGGGTGGCGGTTCCACCGCTGGAGCGGGCTCTGGCGGCTTCTGCACCGGCACCGGTTTTGGTGGTGCTGGAATGACGCTCGTAATACCGTCGGGGCCATCGCTGGTCTTGTTCTGGCTTTGACGCAACCGCTCTGCCGCACCGCCAGGCCTCGGTTTGAAAGCACTGGCTGCTGTTGCAGCCCTCCAGAAAGCACCGGCAATCTCACCCTTTGACTTCTTGGCCTTGATCATAGGCCCAAGGCCAGGCCGGGTCTCTTCTTCGGGTTCCGGAGGTGGCTCAGGCGGACTGCTGACGGCTGGCGCCGGGGGCGGCGTTGGCCTAGCGACTGGAGGGGGAGGGGTAGAAACCGGCGGTGGTGCAGCTTGGCTAGACGCGGCAGCCGGGAGCTCCGGTTTACTCGTCTCCTTGGGTGTCGTTACCTGCTCAGCTCTCGGTGCCGGCTCATTTCGCCGGCTGATCGAGTCCTTGCGCGGCGATATCCTCTCCATGCTTCTCGGCGGGACTGTGGGCTCTCTACGCATCCCTGGACTCATGAGGGGGGCAGGTATCAAATCTCTGTCGACCTGTTGCGGTCGGAGAGGGTCCATAGGCGGCCGTTTCCTCTCGGGCGGCCTCTCCTCGGTTGTTGGGAGCGGCGTAGGTTCGGGAGTAGCATAAGGCGATGTCCCATTAACTCCATTCCTCGACTTCGGACGGAGACTGCTGGCGTCCTCGCTCCTCGTTATGGACGAGGCTGCTACCGAGTCTTGGCTGTTGCTAGAGGCCAGGCGACGAAGCGATGGTTGTTCCTGGAACGGCCGTCCTGTATCCATGCTCTGCGCGGGCGAAGATTTGCCATTGGGCACCAGGGGGCTGCGGGACGCCACCCGTTCCGGGAACGATGGCGCTGTCGTCGCCTGGGCACTCGGCGGCGCACCGTAGCCGGACGAGACCGAGGCAGTTCCGCTGTTGGGTGCAGTGTCGAGCGGAGCCGGCCGCGGTGGGGGACGCTCCTGTCTGGGTCGGGGCGCCTGGGCGCCAGCCAGCACCTGTTCGAGCTCCCGCTGGTCGAAACCAGTCAGGTTCGGGGTGCGTCCTCCGGTGTACTTGTTGTAGATCTTGATCAGACTGGCAATGAAGAATTTTTTCTCCTTGTCGGTCTGGGCCTCCCAGTAGTACGGCTTGCCGAGCGTCACAACAAAGCCCACATTTCCGGCCCATTGTTGGTTGTTGGGGCTCGCGGTGGGGCTCGTGAAGGACTCGATGGCTGACAGGTCGTCGAGGAACCACGTCTTGCCGATGGAGAAGGTACCGTTGGGGTTCTCCTTGGACTTGTGCACGCGCACACGGCCCGACTTTCGGACGGCGACGATGATGACGCGAGGCTTCTCGGACTGGGGTGTCCTCGCTGACGGTGGCGGGGGAGCTGTCGGGGAGGTCTGGTACTCGGTAATTCTGATGTGGGTGATGTATGTCTCAAGGGCTGCGAGGAGTTGTCAGAGTTGTCAGCTGGCATACCAGCCATAGCGGGCTCCCCAGGAAAGAGAGCTGCTCACCCGAACCATCCTCGTCGCGCTTGCTGAAGCAGCTGTCGATGATCCTCCTCTTCTCGTCCTCGAATCTTTCGGCCCTGCTCACATCGCGGCCGCTCATAGCTGTGGCAGCGACGGGAAAGCGCTCCCGCCTGGCGAAGGTCGCGGGCTATGGTTCATGAAGTTACGTTTGGCAGCGGCTGCGGACGGCGCGAGGGTTGCCGTGATGGTGATGGTTGGGTAGCGGAGTCGGGAAGACAGTGTCCTGATTGGGCGACTGGATTGCAGAACTCCTCACGTCTCCGATTGGCTGTCGGGTCTAATATCGTCGGAGGTAACCAGTTCAGTCGAAAAGTTTCAGGTGAAATGCCAGGCGCCGGTCGAGCAAGATGTGAGGTGGACTTGGCCAGTCCAGGTGGTGAAGCATCCAGGTTTCCAGGTTGGGGCTTCTAGCGTTGGGGCTTGCAGCCCTGTGACGGAACGCAATTCGAGGCAGAGCTGCAGCTGCTGGCATGGGTCCGTGCGGTCCCTGAAGACCCACTGTGGTGCCGCCCCACGAACCATACAGTGCCAAGACCGGCTAACTACATCTGTTCTGGTGGAAGCCGTCTCCCACGGCGCTGAATGAGTACTTGCCCGCCGCCAAAGCCGTGTGATATTATCGTTTTTTGAAATGCGGGACAGAGGGCTTGTAATATTCTGACGAATGTACAAAAGTTTTCAAGCCATCGAAAGGTTACCAAATTCGGGATGGACGCATGCCACGAGACAGAATCCATTATTGATCGTAACATGGCGTGGGATCCTCGACAGGTGCAGCCAGAGCCTAACAAAAACTATCAAACCAAAGTATCCCAACACAATCATTCGTATCCCTGAGCCCGCCCGAATCCTTATCCACTGGAAATCCTGGTCAAACCTTCAGCCTGAGCTGCTCATGTTCTGCGGACCATCTAGCTGCCCAGCCCCTGGTATAGATAGTCCGATCCCATTCCATCATCTGCCATGCCATAACTCCAGCTTCCAACCTAAACTGAATTCGCCCCTCCGCGATCCCCCGCACCCAGCTTCGTTTTCTATTTCTCCGTCTCCCTCCCTTCTCTCTTCTTCTTCCCTCTCTCTTTATTTCCGTACTCACATATCCTCCTCCTCGTCGTCGTCGTTGTCATCATCAGAATCCCAAACCACCGGCTCCGGCGCCATGCCCACCTCTTCGACCAGCAAGCTGTCCGGTGGCAAGACCACAGCCTGCGACGATGACATCAACCCGCCCGGCGGGAGCGGCAGCAAGCTACTCCCGTCCTCGTCTTCGGGAAGGTCAGGCAGCGAGAGCTCGCTTGACTCTGGGAGGGGCGGGCGTGGGGACCGATGCCGGGTTTGAGTTGGATAACTTTATTGTTGCTCCTTGAGAGGGGGAGGAGGACGGGATGGAGATTGCGTTGAGCCTGGGGGTGGGGGTGGGGATGCTGTTTCGAGTGGGGGTAGGTGGCACAGGACTGGAGGGTTGGGAAAGGTCGGAGGCTGTTGTTGCTTGGGAAGGGCGGATGGTCTGAGCTTTCGGTCGAGGGCCGGAGGAGGTGCGCTGGTGTCGTTGGATGCGAGCGGGTTGGGAGGGTTGGTGCTGTTGGCTGTACTTGTGGTGGCGGAGGCGCTGGCTGGACCGCACCGGGGAATGAGCGAATGCGACGCTCTCCTTCTGCGGACCAGCTGGGCGAGTCTTGACGGGGCTCTCCAAAATGATATCCTCCTCTTCCTCCTGCTGCCGACGCCGCTGCTCGCTCGACATCAGTTGCGTAGAGTGGATGATATCGCTCCGCAGCTGCTCCTCCAACCTGCGAGATCGTCACACCCCCTCCTGCGCCTTCCCCCCCTCTTTTCCCTCCTCTTCTAGACTATCATCATCCTCGCCTTCCTCCGCAAACAACGCACACCTCAGATTCGCCAGCAACTGCCCCACAATCACGGGCGGGATGTACCGATACTTCTGCGGCGGCCCCTCTCCCAATCCATTATCCGGCATATCCTCCAGCGGCACGGGGTTATTCAGCTGGTACACCTGCAGCAGTTATGCGCAAATTTAAATCCCGACGTTCCCGCATTGAACTCGGCGTTGCCCAGCCCACTGGTGCTATCGATCTGCCCGGTTCCTGGGCGGGTCCCAGTGTGGCCATGTACTTGACCTCCTGCACGGGCGCCGTGATGTAGATCCAGCAACGCAAAACTTGGATGGGGAACCTGTAGGTGCGGAACTCGTGGTCGCGGGTGCCCTTGACAATCTCGTCGACAATGTCCGGCTGGATGGAGATGACGACGTCGTGAGCGGTCGGTCTGGGGTCCGAGGGATCGAATGACGTCGAGGGGCACGCGCTGGCTCTCGAGGCCTTGGCTGTGGAATTGGGAGCGTTGGGTGTGGCGTTGATATATTGGTGATGACTTTTTGTGGGATGGTTTTTGGGGTGTCTCTTCGTAGATCTTCGGCGGTTGAGGGGGGCGGCAGCTCGATCTGGACTCTCCGGATATTCTGTGTTGGCGTGCCCGGGGCTTCGCTGTGTGATGACTCTGAGACTGGCTCAGGTGTAGACTTGCGGGTCCTCTCGACGAGTCGTCAATCCGTACAATTTTCTGGGATGTCCTCTTCCGAAGAATGGATGTCGGCACGTTTTCCTCCTCGGCCTCGGATGCTGTGAGATCTTCGCCATCATCAGCCTGGGGTTCGCTGGGCTCCTTGTCCTTCCTGGCTGTGCCCCTGTGCTGGGTTGGGGACTCCCTCGGGGCTGGAGTCGGTGTACCAGGCACGTTCTCCTCCCCAAACTCTGCCTCCGCCGCCTCCACCACTTGGTGTGGGAGGCTTATTCACCGTCCTGCTCGACCTCGCCGATCCTCCAAGCCCCTCTCCTCCCTGGCCCAAAACTGCGACGCCGTCTTTGCCGTGCTCTGACTCGCTCTGCCCAAACTCCGATCCAACTGCGATGCCATCCTCCGCAGCGTCGGAGTCGGCGACCCTGGATCGCCTTCACTCGCCGTTTCCTCAGCCGCATCATCCTCAAACACTTGAATCCCAGGCGACTCATTTTCCTTATCCGACTTGCCCAGGCTTGCCCCACTCCCCGGAGTCTCAGCCACCGCCCCACTGCCCGGAGGACGTGGGCCAGAAGCAAGCCTGTTCGGTGTCTGAAAACCTCTCTGCTGGAGTATGCTCTTCAGAGGTGTTTGTTGGGTGGATCTTGGTCTGAGCGGAGTAGAGCCGACGCTTTCTAGCTCGTCGTCCGAGTCAGGAATCTCGACGAACATGCGCTTTCTTCTTGCGGTGGGGGTTTCGCCGTTTGGTGTAGAGCCCACGCCATGCTCGAGGCTGGCGACGGGTAATTCGGCTAGGGCCTGTCTTTGAGAAGGTGTCTCTTGGCCGAGTTCCAGGCTAGCGACCGGTATCTCGCCCAGAGGCTCACGCTTCGGTCTTTGCGAGGGTGTCTCCTCCCCTTGCTTTTTGGCGGGGGTATCGCCTACGCGGCTGCGGAAGACGAAGGAAAAACCTCGCTGCTGCTGCCCATGCTGTAGCTGTCCTGGATAACCAGAGTCCGCGGGACTTTCGATACTCTCTCGGCATTTGGGAGCGGCACATTCAGGTTCGCCGATTTCTGCGTCAGTGGGGACCCATGGCCAAGGGGTGGTGACCGGATGAGCGGCGAGTAACGGCTCAGCATGGGCGTACAGGGAGTGGGTTGCGAGGAGGGCACCTCGTAGGGATCGACTTTAATGCGCTTCGCGGTGGGCATGCATGATGGTGCTGTCGCAACCGCTTGGTCTTTGCTGCTGGCTTTAGCTGGCGGGAGTCGCTGCTTGACGGGCGTCGGCCCACTCCCCGGCAAGGGTAGGCCGCCAGCATCCTCTTCCTCACCCACCACCCGCAGTCCATCATCTTCCAGCTTTGGTGCAGAATTCCCCAGAAACTGCGTCAATGTCTGGGTGTGAAAACTCGACCCCTTCCTCTGCAACGACGGCACGATGGTAGGCTCATCCCCCGTCGTCTTCCTCCTCTTCGAACCCCTCGGGCCTCTTTTCCTTTTCCGCCATCGCAGATCCCTCGATTGGTTTTGTCTTCCGGGCACTGCGCAGTGTCCGCCGTGGCTGTTGTATCTCCTCTTCCTGTTGCAGCAAGAGCCCCCCCTCATCATGCTCTTCTTCCAGCCCCTCGTTCCCCAGCCCCAATTCATCATCTTCCCCCTCCACTTCCAGCTCCCCAAACCTCAGCCCGGCACCCCCAGATCAGACGACGCAGCAGAAGACTGCACATAATCAATCGGGTCAGCGTTGACTGCCTCAATGTCCTCCTCCTCTCGGCACTCCCAAGCGTAGCAGGAGCGATCTCCGCCCGTATTTCCTGATGATCTTCTGGCGCGGCGGGAAGGTGAGTTGATGCGGAGCGGGTGCCGAGGACTCGTAAATTCGCGAGGCGGCGCGGAGGCCGAGGTTGTGGCTGCTGCTGTTGCAGCGCCCGAGGGGGTTCTCGGTTTCCTTCGGGAAGGCATCTTCTTTGTTTTATATTATCGGCTATTATAGGCGGGTTAGGTGATTTGTTGTGTTTTGGCTGGGAGTTCGTCACTGGATGTCGCTGGGCGATTCCAGCGGTGATCCCACCCCCCGCGAACAGGGAAGTAGTGTCAAGTGTCGAGCTGCGAGGTGGGGAATATTCGACCCCGAAGTCGTCAATTTCGTTCCCCAAGCGGTCTTGTCCGGCCGCTGCTGTGCTCTATCGCAGGGAAGTCGGTCGGTAATCAGTCTCCAAGAGCCTCTTGGTTCTGTTGCCGAACGTTGAAATCTCCGTGCTGCGGCTTCTGTTATGCGACGCGTCAAGCAACGCGTTTAAAGTGGGGCAGGGCTGGCGCGTGGCAGCAATTTAACGACAAGGTTACTGTGGACTCAATAGTGGATGTTTGGCAGGTCCAATGACATCAGACATCATCAGAGCCCTTTGACCTCCCTTGAAATTGCCTCCAATGAAATGAAAACCCCAAGAGCTTTTGGGATATTGCGCCGGCAGGTTGGTACGGAGGATCGAAGGAGAGGTAAAATGAAGCAGCTCTTGGGGATAAGGGCGCCCAGACTGTTGGACGCAGCGCGTCAAACGTTGCTGTCCAACAGGAACCCCTCCTTCCCGTACTGCTTCGCAAATCGACACGTTCTGATACTAACCTCCTCTTCGGACCATTGCTCACTCGAATCACACGCTGGTTTGCATCGGCATCGACCTCTTCGCCAGGATGGTTGACTACAGCAAATGGGCATGTTCTCTTCTGAACCCATCGGTAAGATCGAAAAGGAGTAGTTCAATCCGCTAATGTAAGCCTTAAGGACGCCTTGGAGCTCAGCGACGACTCCGACGTCGAGGTTGCATCCAAATGTCGACAAGCGCTCCTTCATTCGGGCGAAGCAGCACCAAATCACATGGAGCGGCAGCAGCGAAGCGGCAGGTTCAGGCATTCAAGCATGAGCGTGTCATCAATGATGCCCTGATACAACGTCTCCGCATCTTGGTCTCCGCCCTAACAATCGCGGCAAGCTGGCTCTGCCCATAGCAACTTGGCGCCGGCCGACATTGCATTCCAGGCCATGATGGACTTGGCATCGGCCAAACCCGAGGAGATAGTCCCCCGCCACGACCAGAAGACGTGTCCAATGCCGACTTGCCGCCTCTCCGACTTATTCAAAGATGATTGCGACCATTTTGGATGAGGTGAAAAAGACTCTGGATGGGAGGTGGAGAGAAAAGAGCAGGCGCTACGAAGCCTTTGTTCAGGAGCTCGGCGTGCATGTTCAGAACATCCAAGACCTCCAGGCAGAATCATCAAAAAGCTTCATGCGCTTGAGCAACAGGATTCCAACAAGATCACTAGCGAAGCTACCACGTTGGGTTCGACAGCTCGTATGTCAGCAAGACCAAACCGGGAGAGACATCGAGACAGGAGACCAAAGTGGAGCTTCTGAATCCGAACTACAACCTGGACGAGACCAGGTTGGATGCTCGCAACAAGGCTGCCACGGACGACTCAGGAGACAGCGAGCAAAAGATTCGTGCATCTCCAGCGGCGAAGATCTTCGCACAAATCCCAGCGTCCGACTACCGCGCCAGTCGTGATTATCTCCATTCGCACCCGGAAATTCTCTAGAAAGAGTCAGATACCGGCGGGCTATTCATCGAAGCCTACTACGCGATGCTGGATCAAAACGATGAGAGGCGGGCCTCGCAGTATGTGCATCAAGCCCTGCTGCTGCAATACTGCCGCATGATCGGGCGCGACGGCATCGCGCTGTTCTTCAAATGTATCACGACGCCGGGCCACCACGGGCGCGAGGACTTTGACAAGGACGTCGCGGAGCGGTTACAGAAGATCTGCTCCATGGTCAAGCGGGACTCCAAGCAGCAGCGGAAGAACGAGGCCGCGGTTGAGCAGGTCCAGTTGTATTGCCCAGCAGGCGAAAACAGCTCATCGATCCGGATCCAGGTTCCACCGGCCGAGAGCGAGGATGAGGAGGTGAGGAAAGCCAGGAAGGTCTTTGAGCAGTTTGCTCCGCAGATGAGAGCAGCGCTAGAGAGGGGATTGTTAGAAGAGGTCAACAACGTTTTGGCCGGAATGGAGGTTTCGGAAGCAGAGAAGATGGTCAGACTTCTTAGTAAAGTGAGTTCTTCCCCAGTTGTTCAAACGCGCGTACAAGGACAAAACGTTCGACCCGCTAATACTCTCTTGCCTCGCCGCCCGTGCAGGCTGGATGTCTAAGTATTGAAGACGAGATTGTCGATGCCACAACGGAAGAAGGGAAGAGGTATCTGCAGGAGATGGAGGATGCTGCTGTTGAAGATGCTGAGTCAACACGGTTCCGCGATGACCGCGCAGAGATAGCAGGCCACTTCTGGCTCCAGGCAATCTTACGGAATGGTACCGGCCCAACTACTACCTAGGTAAGACCTATGTTGGAAGTCATATATAAAATTCGGCCGTCCAATACAAGCACACGACATCATTGACTCCCAAGCTCCCAACTTCCACCCCCAACATTGTTGTCTTCGGTCTCTCCCCGAAAACAAAATCCCCCTTCAAACCAAGAGAGGAAAGGAAAAAGCAACACAACACTCGCTTATTTGCTGACAAGACAATACTGACTGGCCCTACTGTCTTCGCCGTCATCTTAACCCAACCAACTAATTACCTACCTTCTTAACTCACCACCAGGTTCACAACACCAAGCATCCTCTCCCTTACAACCGCTTAATCTCAGTCTAACCTCCATTCCCATTTGCCAGTCTAGGTAGGTAAAAGTAATGCCTTAGTGAAAAACCGCAGAAATATCATGGACGGGTGGATCGACAGGTGAATGGATGATACCGCTGCGACAGCCCTGATCCCCTCTGACAATCCTCCAACGCAACAGTTTACAATTACCTCTCTCCACATTGATCGTCCCCGATTCTTTCTCCCCAATCCATCGAAAGAAGCACGAACTCAAAGCATAACCACGCCAATTTTTGCCCCAGTGTCTCAGAAATACGACCAACTAACCGACGAATGACCAATCCCGCGCCAGTCAATGCTGCTGTGTCCTTCCATTCTGTGTTGACGTACACCTGCAGAGAGAACAGCAGGGCCAGAATGAAAGATGAAGCAGGAAGGACGGAAACAAAATGAACGACAAGGAGACAAACAAAGAGGAAAGCAAAGTCCCTACATCACCCCAAACAATCCGTTTCTTTTCCTGGTCCTCTGATGTCGACTAGGGAATATCTCAAGAAAGGTGGAAAGCCCCCTGCCCCTCCTTGATCGCCGTGAACAGGCGCTTCTTGAGTATCTCTATGCTCGAGTAGTCCGGCAGCTTGAGGTAGTTGACACACGTCATGACGCTGGGGAGGTAGTCGTCCGACGTGTAGGGGTCCTCGCTGGGCTTGCAGACGACGGTGAACATGGGAGTGAGCTTCTTGAAACCTGTGTTGCGTCACGTTAGCTCTCATAAACAATACAGTTCGGTGGGGAAGGAAACATGCCGCCAATAGGAAGCTTTGGACTGCCCGTGGTAAACTGCAGGAAATCGCGGCGCTGGGCGGGAGTGAACTCGCTCATGGCCTGGAGGAGGTTCCTGACAGTCTTGCTATCCATGTTGTAGCCGTGGTCTGCCTTGATGGAGTCCATAAGCGCTGTTACCAGCATTAGTGATCATGATACATAGAGCATATTAAAGACCAGAAACCTACTCTCGAGAGACCAATCCTCTTCCACCTTGCCGAACAGCGTGCAAAGCTCATCCGGCGTGAAAGCACTCAGCGCCGAGTACGGGAACACCTGCGAGAAGCCGGCGCGGAAGGCATCCACCTGGCGACGAACGCCGCTGCCAAGGGTCATATCAATCACCTTCTCCAGGTAGAGGTCCACGTTGTCGATGGACACTTGCATTTGCGACCCGTTGGGGACGAGCTCAATCTCCGGGTAGCCGGGCAGGGTGAAGTCGAGGTACAGGTCGTCAATGCGAATCTTGTCGACGACGATGTTCTCGGTGTCCAGCACCTTCTGCGCCGGGCTGCGGTTCGGGTCCTCGTCGATAGCCTTCTTGGCAAGGACAAACT
Source organism: Achaetomiella virescens (assembly GCA_031001845.1). Taxonomy (NCBI): domain Eukaryota; kingdom Fungi; phylum Ascomycota; class Sordariomycetes; order Sordariales; family Chaetomiaceae; genus Achaetomiella; species Achaetomiella virescens. The sequence goes on from JARNGD010000175.1 coordinate 32,691, forward strand.
TCTTGACCAACATGAGCGACCTGGCGACAACTGGGTCGACAGACTTGACAGCGCCCAGAGACGGGCGACGGCCGTGGACTCGTCGCCGATGCGAAGAAAATGGGGTTGAAGTTTATGTGACGATGATGCGGGAGTCGATCATGGAGCGAGCCACAAACTTGCCAAGCATCTTGAAGAGTTGGAGAATCTTCTCCCCTTCCTCCGAAGCAGCGTACTCCTCGCTGAGCGGTCGGGGGAACAGCCCGTATGGGACCAGAGACGAATTCATCGTCTCCATTCGGATCATTGTCACGCCAGAGCTTGAGCTTCTTTTTGCAGAATTCCTTGGACACCGTCGAGTAGAACTCGAGCGTGGGGCCCAGACCCGTGCCGACCTCGTCAAAGTACTCGACTTCCAAAATGCTCTGTGACGCGCCATAGAGCTCCATCACCTTCACGGCCGACTCCAAGATCTTCGCCCGCGCGATGCGGACCTTCTGGCGCTGCAGACGGCCAAGGAACGGCCTCTCGTCGCGACGGTCCCTTCGAGCTTCGTCCTGCGACTGAGCATTCTGCCAGCGGCTCATAGATCTGGCATAGCCGAACGAAGTGGACTGCAGGAAAAAGGTGACGCGTCTCGAAGGGGAACAGGAACGATAGAGCCTCGCAAGATCCTCGCTCCAGCTCGGCAGGCAGTTACTCGCAACGATCAGCGGCTCCTCCAGCTGCCGGTTCAGCTTGGCAGTAAGCTTTGTGTTGACAAACTGCGACAGTGGCTCGACGTTGACCCGCAGCGTCTCCTTGTTCTCGACGAGAACATCGTCGATGTTGGCGTTGAGATCGTGCACCTTCTTGAGCAGGCGGAGAATGGACGCTGTGACCGGGTGCTTGGACAGGGAACCGGGATTCCCGGCCTCGTCAGACTCAGTTCCTTGGTCCAGAGAACTGCCAAAGGCGGATGACTCGGAGGAGGAGGACCGGGTACGCGCCTGAACTTGATGGGGTGTACGGCAGACCAGACGCTCCGTCCGAAATGGTCATCCGGCGTCTTCCGGAGCTATGCACAGCGCGATATATGGTCGTCTCGTTCGGAATGACCTTGCCATCAATGCTGAATTCAATGTGCCAATCCTGAGGGGTCGACTGGATAGCAGCAGCGTAAGACATGGGCCGCGATGCCGCAGCAGGGGTCGGGGTTCCTTGCAGGGCTGCGGTCAACGCACTCACACGGCTGGCGAGCGAGCTCTTGGCCCGACTCTGCTCTGAGAGAGGCGTGGGGACTTTGGTCCCATCCTCCTTACGGGCTGTGATCTTCCCACCAGCTGCAACTTCCATGTTCACAGCAGAGGGATCAGGGGTGGGTGCGTCCTCCATGTCCTCGTCCATGTCGCGGACAACATCAAGGGCGCTGTCATCACCCATCTCCTCGTCGTCCGACAACTGTCTCTCATCGGCACATTCGAGGGCGTTCTCAAGATCATCACCATCCTCGGGCGGGGCTCGTGTCGGGGTGGTCTCCGACCCTGCTTGACCGCGCGTGGAGCGGCGGAGTGAAGCCTTTTCCTTGGAGGAAGAGGGTTCCGGTGTCGCAGGGGCATCGTTCTCGGATTTGGACTTGGATTTTCGTGTTGTCCGTGACCCAGATGGCTGAGAAGACGCGGCAGGCGGCGGAGGAGGGATGGGGCTCCCAAGTTCCGACATAAGTCGGGCAGCTGCCTCGCTCATGGGAAGACCCGATCTCGCCATCGTGGCCAGCGCCCTGGACACCGCGTCTCTTCTGGATCCCCGTGAGAGGCTGAGCCGTGGCCTCAGATAGTCATCGAGGGACTTGAAGGTAGTGATGGCATGAATCGAGACCATGATATTGCGGTAATGGCGCGGGATATCCGAGTCATCATCAGCCACCAGTCTAAGGCGGATCTGCTTGGCAAGCATAGAGGCCGCACTGCTCCGATTACCATCAAAAGAATGATGGTGGACGGTAATGACCTCGAAATGCTCGGACCTGCTCAGGAGGTCCTGCAATTTATGGACCAGTACGCTCAGAGGCGTCACGGGAGAGTCGGCGGTAGCGGTCTTCGGCTTCGACTTGACCGTGTATCCCATAAACACCTGGAGGAATGCAGACTGAGCCGCCACGGCGAGGTGTTCATCCGGATTGCTCAGAACCTCCTCAAGGACACGAACAATGCCTGATTCTAGCAGCTCGGCGCTCGTAACACTCTCCAATACGTCCGAGTCGAAGTAAGATGCCAGCTTCTTGAAGAGCTCTGTGCCGCTTTCAAGAGAAAGCGGGGATGAGAAGGTGCGGCGAAGGTAGAAGTTTTCGATATCCGACGCCAGAGCCGACAGGTTGTGCAAGATCTCGGCCGCCTTCTGCTTCATGCTCTTACCTTCTTTTTCCTTTTCATGATCCTCGAGAAACTTCTTGGCGACCTCGATGATCCTGGTCCTCATGGATGGCAGGCCCCCGACGAGCCGGCTAGGAGGCCCAGTGATGGACATAGTCGAATCTTCAGAACTAACTGGCGAGGCCGACATATCGTCCCGATGCTGATCGTCATCATGCTCGTTCGTGCTCTTCATCCTCATCCTCATCCGAAGAGTGATGAGAACGATCCTCGTGTTCTTCGCCCTCATCGTTATCCTCATCCTCGGCATCGGATTCCTCGTGCTCGGACCGATTATCAGCCGGGTCTGCTGATGACCTGTTCTCAGCTTCTTGCTCGGCCTCTGCCTCGGGCTCGGCAGTGGGCTCTGGAGAATCCTTGACTGGGGGCTTCGGTTCCGGATCCGGCTCCTGGTTTGCGAGCTTGGTAATTTCGGTGATCACACCCTCACGGTAGAGTTGGTACAGATACACAGAAGCCAGACGCTTGATCAGCAGGTTGGCGGCATGGATGGCAAACAAGACCAAGGAAGGGTGGTCCTGCTGCGAAATAATCGAGGCCAAGAAGGAGGCGTAGGGCACCGGCTTCAAGGCATCGACGAGGATCTGTTCGTCCAGGTTTGAAAGCATTTTGAGTTGGGCCATCAAGACCTTTTGCCGAACGCTCAGGTTGACGGTGCTCGAGTACGCATCGGTGAGGGTGGGGAAGAGGATCATCGAGAAGCGGCGGACTTCGTCCTTGCAGCTCTCCAGCAGCTCGATCCGCTTCTCGTTCGTAGTTTTCCTCCTAGAGCCAGACGAAGATGGCGAGATGGGTTCAACTGGTGAGTCCATCAAAGCAAAGTCACCCGCGGTAGGGTCGGCCGATTTCGGCAGGTTCGGCAGGAGTTCGCAGATGACGTTCAAGGTCTCGATGATTTGGTCCCGCGGCCGATGGATGAGGGCTTGCATAATAAGAACGCTGTCAAGCTTCGAAGCGAGGTCGTCGGTGCCGGTGGGGGGTGACACGCCGGTCAGAATCTGGTACAGCGTCTCCACCACGTTCATCTTGAAGAGCTCCGCCGACAGACGTGGGCTCGCGCGCGCAGCGAAGGCAAGGACGCGGAGGAACTGCGTGTGGATATGAGCCCCGATGAGGTTGGTGGTGCCCGGAAGAAGAAGACGGAGAATGGCCTTGAGTAGATCAACGCTGATGAGCTCCTCCAGCTTCTGCGGGTGGTATCTGAAGCTCTCGACGATACGCGTGACGCACAGAGATCCCTGTTCGACGACCTTTTGGTCGCTGCTCCCAAGAACATTGCGCAGGATCGGCATGGCATCCCGAACGACGGGGAACGATGCTTGGTCGAGATCACGACAGCAGTTCGCAGCCGTAGTGACGGCAACACGCTGTGTGCTAGTCGCGAAGAACTCTAGGTATGAGAGGCATGCAGTCAGGCCGCCTTCGCGGACGATACTCCCAGGGTAGTCGAGCGATATCTTCTCCAGCGTGCTAAGCGCTTGCTCGGCCAGGTCGATGAACGAGATCTCGAGCAGCTTCTGGCAGAGGATGGGGACGGCGTTCCCGTAGACAACGTTTGATGTGCTCGCCGGCAGGGCCTCCATGAGGTTAGCAAGACAGCGGCACGCCAGCAGCATGATCTCCGGGTTCTCTTCTCCTGTGTGCTCGTTTGGCTGCATCAGAGCCACCAGTTCCTTCACGAATGCATCGGGCGAGAAATGGCCCGAGAGTGTGTCCTCATTAGAGATCAGGAGAAGCTCGGAGAGTTCCTGCAGTGCGATGAGTTGCATGGTGGGGTCATCTTTCTGTCGGAGGTTGTTCAAGATCTCCCTAAGCCTCGAAGACGTGCCGGATACCATGCCAGTCAGCGTTCGGATGGTGCTGGTCAGACCGTGGACCGGACCTCCTGGACCGCCGAAGCCACTGAAAGGGTCAACGTCGTCATCATACCGCTCCAAGGCCTCCTCGTCCTCATCCTCATCCTCGTCCTCCTCGTCACTATCGCCCGCGACTTTGTCCTCAGGTGGAGGGGGCGGCGGCGGCGGCGGGGCTGCCGACTCTTTCTCCTGTTCTTCTGTACCGCTCATGATGACGTCTTGATCTTCTTGGGCATCGTTGGTAGCCCGCTTCGGGAGCCGGGTCGAGGTGGAACTGGAGGCAGCGGGCTCGTCTAAAGGCCGGTGAGCGAAGTTCCGATTAGATTGGGGAAGAGGCGCCAACCGCATACCTGTAACCGCCAGGGCAGTCTTTTTGTTTCGACTCGATCGCCGGTTGAAAGATGCCGAGGGTTGGTTTTCTTGTGTGGCAGCAGGGCCGGCCGGTGTCCTAGACAGTCATTAGCGCTAAATCCTCCATTGCCAGAGAAAGACAGCCGGCTTCAACGCACTGTGGGCTCGACATGTTCGCCAAATCCTTGCCCTTCCTTCGGCGTGACGTGGCGGAAGAGGTCGGGGTTGATGCAGGAGGCGGTTGGGTTTGTGATGCTGCCGGTGCCACTCGCTGTCGCTTGGGCCCCCGAGCTGAGGAAGGCGACTCAGCGGCGGCTTGGGCCGGGCTGGGATTGTTTTTGCGCTTCCGGGTGCTCGGTGCTGGTGTGGGCGTCAGCGGAATCGGCGCTGCAGTCGGTGTAGATGAGGACGCCGCGGCGGCGATGGTCGAGGTCGAGGATACTGCTTGGCTCGCTGCTTGACGGGCGGACGAGCGGGTGATCCTGGACGACATGAGTAAATACGTGCTCAAACCCTGCCTGCCATGTAGCAGACAGCTAGCGGAGAATATGTGGTTTCAAAGAAAAATACAGAGGGCGAGGGCATCGATAATTTTATCGGGCAGCGCGCAGGTTGAGGTTGCAGTCTCCAGCGTCTGGCTGTGCAGGAGAGAACCCTCCTGTCAAGCCAGTGGGGCGCCGACTGTCAAGTCGAGTTCTTTGGATAAAATAGCAACCGACAGAGATGGTGAGCACGAGAGCAAAACCGCATAAAGCGGTTCGAAGAGACCATGTGCTTTCTCTTCCCTTTGTATTCTTATCTTCCTTGGGAGGCGGTTCCCCGCAGATCACAAGCAGAAAGCAGCTCTGAGTGATATTCGTAGTGTAGTCTCGTTTCCTTGGGGAAGGCAAGCGATCGACGACGCCCGAGATCGACCAAACGCAGGTGCAGCACAGGAAGAAAGGACCGAAAAGTGGCGTGATGCTACCAGGTACGAAATGAGCAGAGGGAGTGGGGGATGGGCAGTACCTTGTGGGAGAAGTGTGCAGAGAGGAAGGAACAGTGGTGGATTCGGAGCTGAGTGTGGTTTGGGAAGGAAGAGTCGGGGAGGCAGTCGCGGCTGGTGTTGATAGCGGAGGCAGGCGCGCTGAGTCGTTATCGAGAGCCGATCTGGACCGCTGGTATGCAGAGCGTCGTTCTGCCATGGATTACGCCATCGGGAAGCGGGCAGGCGGCGGTTCGGAGGGTCGGCGCGCGGATGGAAAGACAGATCACTCATGGACCGAATGATTGCTCTGGACGGGAGGTCGGGCGTCAGGGCTTTAGCGCTCGAGGGACGAAGTCAGTGGGCGTCCAGATCGCGGGCGGGTCTCTGATGCCCTAAGGGAAATCAGGCAGAGGTGGTTGGCTGGTGGAGATGTCTGACAGATGGTGAGGACGACGGTGCGTTGGTGGACATGCACCCTGCGCCAGCTGTTTGATGTCAGTGCATCTGGTTGGCAGTGGCTCACCGTCAGAATCCCTGTGCCGGCTTCGGCCAAGGCTGGCGAGCGCCAACGAAGTGGGGCACGTCGGAGTTAGGATGGCACGGGCCTTGTGCAGGAACCACCACAGAGAATTTCCAGGTCGGTGCTGTGGATCATTCCAGCCCAATCTCCGGATAACAGAATGCCAAGATCAGGAACATATGAAGCTGGCTGAATCAAAATGCACTCTGTTGCGACCCTGGCATAACCTTCAACAACTTTGAACGCTTCCATCTCTGCTGTTTCGAGGGACCTCACACAGGAGGCACCACCATGAATGCGCTAAAAAATTAAAGTTGGTCATGCATCGATCTTGGACAGCTTGGTTCAGACCATCACCCTATTTGCTCAGGTCTTGTTAAAGTTGTCTCTCTTCCTCAACTCTATCCCTCACCGCAGTTTCATAGCGAAGGTCAGTGGACGCTTATTTTCTTCTTTCTTCTTTCTTTTTCTTTCCTCCTCTTTTCCATTTCTCATATTTTCTTTTTCAACTGTTTTCTCATTTTCTTTCTTTCTTTCTTTCTTTCTTTTTTTTTTTTTTTTTTTTTTTTTTAAATTCTGTGATACCAATGGAGGCAGAGCGCTACCTAAGATCTCTTCTTCATACCGACACAGAGCACAAAGAGGATGTCAAACTCAATATCCCGCGACTTCTCCAAGGTCTTGCGGCTTGAGATAATAGTTGAACCATCCTCTTGCTCATTGGTCTAGAACTCAAGACACTCATCGCAAACTACAGACACCGAACATTACCGCCAGCTCCTGAATTTTGATGGCTTGAGAGTGAGAGGAGAATAAGCTGCCCGCCTGCCATCGAGTGGCAATGTGCACGCAGCAGTGGTACATACAATACTATTGAACAATCAAAGAGTAGGGGAAAAAAACGGAAAGGCGTGAGTAGAGTCAAGTGTGGCGTCTTATAATCCCTTCACCTCGACAACCTGAATGAAGACAGATGGAGGGTATCCATTCCTGGCCAGCGGGCGTGATTCCAATGGTCTGTTCCCCCAACTCCTTGATAGAGACCAGTGTCCTGCTTCTCATCCAGTGTATCGTCGCCTTGGGGCGAAAGAAGGGAATCCTTTCTCGGTGGCATCGGGATAGTCTGCAATCCATTGCTCTCTTGTAAGTGCTCTACCTAGGATTCCCATAAATGGGGAGATCTTGTCGTTCAGGGCTGTCGGCGAAGAAGGACCCATATGTCAGCAATGCGTTCTCCCTAAAAGTGGTCTCCTCTAGACGAAGAAGGCTGTCGGGAATGAAGAGAAAATGCTTATTACTTTCGAGTTTCATTGCCCTCGCAGGCTGGAGCGAATAGTGATCTGATCGCTCATGGACAAGGAGAAGATCATCAGGGAGTCCCGTCCCTTCCACAAATGACTCTTCAGTGAGCAGCTCTTGATGGGTACGATCCAGTGTCATGTGGCCGCGCGAACGGTGACCGGGATTTCTCAATGATTGTACCCACCTGCTTTGATTTCATATACAATGACATTCGGTCCTTGAAAGATGTGATTCACAAGTGCCTGTTGGTAGGGCGAGTTAGGCCGCATCGACGCGCCGTTGGGGGCTGGTGGTCCGTGGGCTGGATTAGCTGGCCAATCCTCCTTCTAGGGCACGAAAACGCGTTGAAAACACATGGTTACTTGGCGCGTTGGCTGCGGTGGATGAGAGCGGGAAATATGTGCTGACCTTTGTAAGTCTGCGGGTTCAGAGCCTTGGGCCTGACAACATCATGCTCCTATGTTTCAATGTCGAAGACGCTCCGTAGTGGGGACCGGGGGCGGAGGCAAATCCTGTGGCCGTTATTGGCACGGAAACAAGTCTTAGGAAACTTGTTGAACACCGCAATGAGATTTCGTGGCCGTATCTTGTTGCACGACCTCGCGTCGCTCCTCCTCCCTGAGATGGTCGGATGAGTGGCTTTGGATTTGGTCAGCATTTGGAGTGGCTCATCCAATCTTCCAGCAAACTCACGGTATGGATTAAAAGCCACACACAGTGCGCTTCAATGGCATTGTTGAGCCAGGTGAGGGATATTTAAAAAAAGAAGAGAGGAAAAGAAAGCAAAGAAATGAAAGACAAAAATGGGAAAGAAAAAAGGATAGCAATGTACAAGCGCCTCTAGGCGTTCCCGCCTGACATTACTTACTGTAGTAGGTCCTTCGTGCGGCCCAACAAGTGGATGTACAGATCTGTACAGTGCATTGCTTCGCGAGGTCAAAGTGTCGGAAAACTCGAAGGACATGGCAAGGATAGGGGTTGGCTCTGCAAGTACCTACGTCAACACTCTCCGCGGCCAGCAACGAGGTCATTGTGCCATCTCGGGGCCAACCTCGGGAATATCAGAGAGGCTGAAGGCTGGACTGTGGCATGGGATTTTAACGTACCGTGTTTGTTCTTCTCTGCAGGAGTATTCATATCATGATGTTGTCTTCAAGCCATTGCAGTCTTAATCATGCGAGTACGGCCCGGATGACCAATGGAATGGCAATCATTTTCGCTGTCCACCCCCGGTCAATGATGTGGAGAACCCCAGAAAAACCCTGAACGCCAAGCTCCAACGCCAGTCACCGGAGCCGACGGCTTCCATCGGCACAAGTGACGTCGTTGCCCTGGCTTCTCCCCAGATGACCGTCCGGGTTGCCGCCTCTGGCGCAGGCCGGCTCCCCTTCCCCTCAGTTGATGCCAGTCTTGATCTCGAGCCCTCCCACCTCGTTGACAGCTCCTGGTCTGTGTCGCAGTCCCTCTTCGCGCGAAAAAGATGAAGCGATGTCCGCCTCTCCCGCCCTCACCCGGCCCTGCTACGGCGCGCCGGCCCCCAGCAATCTCCTCTCCTCCAGTCGACATCGCTGGCTGCCGGCCCGAGGCGACATCAACAGCAACGCCATGCCGGGTCCATCTCGCAGCGGCCGGACTCGAAGCACGTCATGTTCCCCGGCGCGGTCAAGTCGGCGTTCAGCAACACGATGAAGTTCGAGCAGCCGTCGACATACCCGGCGCTGCCGACGTACCGCGCGGTGGACCAGAACGGCGTCGTGGTGGACCCCAACTTCGTGCCGGACCTCAGCGACGAGGGGTGATCAAGCTGTACCGCGACATGCTGACTGTGTCCATCATGGACGTGATCATGTTCGACGCACAGCGCCAGGGCCGCCTCAGCTTCTACATGGTGTCAGCGGGCGAGGGGGCCGTGTCGGTGGGGACCGCGTCGGCGCTTGCCAAGGAGGACGTTGTGTTCTGTCAGTACCGCGAGCAGGGCGTGTGTTCAAACAGCGCGGCTTATACGCTGAGTGATTTCATGAACCAGCTGTTTGCGAACCAGAAGGATCCGGGAAAGGGCAGGAACATGCCGGTGCATTATGGGAGTCGGGAGCTGAATATTGTGTGTTGCTCTTGAGTAGACAGTATCTAAGCCTGCGTACTGACTTCTCCAGCACACCATCTCCTCCCTCTTGCAACGCAGCTGCCGCAGGCTTTCAGGGGCTGCGTACGCGCTCAAGATCCAGCGGATGCAGGACCCTAGCATACCCCCCAGGGTAGTTGCTGCATACTTTGGCGAAGGCGCCGCCAGCGAGGGCGATTTCCACGCCGCGTTGAACATGCCGCCACGCGGTCCTGCCCCGTCATCTTCGTCTGCCGCAACAACGGCTATGCCATCTCGACCCCGACTCCGAGCAGTACCGCGGCGATGGTATTGCTAGCCGCGGCATGGGCTACGGCATCGAGACGATTCGCGTGGACGGCAACGATTTCTGGCGGTGCGCGAGGTGATGAAGAAGGCGCGCGAGATGGCGCTGCAGGACGGCGGCAAGCCGGTCCTGATCGAGGCCATGACGTACCGCGTCAGCCACCACAGTACGTCGGACGACTCGTTCGCGTACCGGGCGCGCGTCGAGGTGGAGGACTGGGAAGCGCCGCGACAACCCAATTGCGCGGCTGCGCAAGTGGATGGAGGCCAAGGGCTGCTGGGACGAGAACAAGGAGAAGGAGGCGCGCGAGACCATCCGGCGCGACGTGCTCAAGGCGTTCTCCGAGGCCGAGAAGGAGAAGAAGCCGCCGATCCGGACCATGTTCGAGGATGTGTACGAGGAGCTGACGCCGGACCTGAAGAAGCAGATGGCGGAGCTGAAGAGCCAGATAGAGCGATACCCTAACGAGTACGATCTTGGCGAGTATGAGGGTGCAAGGATAGTCTAGACAAATAGCGAGCGGGCGAGCGAGCTAGCGAAATTCATCTGATTTGGCTGCGATGGATGCCTCTCGTGTGACTGGAAGCGGCCCAGCAACCGACTGACCAAACTGCACGCCGTAGAATTCTAACCCAAGAAAACAAATCACCCTCGGCCTCGTAATCCTTCACCACCTCAGTCTTCCTACCACCAACGGCACTCTCGACATAGCCAAAACCAAAACTGTCAACAGAGACAACACCGACGACACACCTCATCATGTCTGGGAGGGCCGCATTCTGATCGCCGTGCTCATCTGCCTCAGCATCTGCGCGCTCCTGACTTTTGGCGGCATCAAGTTTGTCAAGACCACAGCGAGAGCTAGGAGACAGGCACAGCAGGCTCCCGACGTCGAGTCCCACTGAACAACGTACGTACCGCCGCCGAGTGCTTCAATATCCGAATGATTGGAGCCTGTGGAGGATCTGTGGAATATCAACCCCACCAATTCTGTCGTGGCAGTCCTCCCCCCTTGCCCCCGCAATCAAGGCTGAAGACCCGGGGTTCCGGCCCAGGCGAGCCACATATCAGCCACACCTGTCGGGCCGACCCGATTTTCGTGGAAAGCACATGCATCGGCTGATCCGCGATTTCCATCCAGATCTCGTCCCCCGAGCCGTCGCAAACAGGCCGCCGTTCCTCGCTCAACATGGCCGCCCGCGCAGCTCTCCGAAGGGCGCTCCCCTCCCTGCGGAACGCCGTCACCCACCCCGAGCAATCATTACGACTTTCGCGACCCTTCTCGACCTCCCTCCCCTCCCTCGCCCCGAGCAGTTCTTCCTCTTCCTCCACCCCCGAATATGCGATCCCCGACCCATCCAGGCCAACACACTTTGGCTTCGAGACGGTAACAGAAGGGGAGAAGCGCGAGCGCGTGGCCGGCGTCTTCACCAGCGTCGCCGAATCCTACGACCGCATGAACGACCTCATGTCCTTCGGCTGGCATCGCGTGTGGAAGTACGGTCCTCTTCCCCTCCTGTAACCCCCACCACCTGCCCTCTCACTAACCCCTTACCCAGAGACCACTTCGTCGCCTCACTTAACCCTGGCTTCTCTCCCCTCACATCCAGCTCGGACCCGCTCGGACCCCAACACATCCTCGACATCGCCGGCGGCACCGGCGACATCGCCTTCCGGATGCTGCACACAGCCCACGTCCTCAACGGCAACCCCTCCGTACGCGTGACCATGTCGGACATAAACCGCGCCATGCTCACCGTCGGCAAGCAGCGACGTCTCTTCCCGGCCTCGCAACAAGCGGCCCTCTCCTTCGTCGAAGCCAACGCCGAGGATCTGTCGCGCATGCCGGCCGCTGCACCCCTACCCTTCTGCCGTGGAACCGACGTCGCACGACGCCGAGGGGAGGAGGAGCAGGCCTTTTTCGACCCCGCCACCGCGACATCGTCCATCCCAGACGAGAGTGTGGATCTGTACACGGTCGCGTTCGGCATCCGCAACTTCAGCAACATCCCTGCCGCGCTCCGCGAAGCCTACCGCGTGCTGAAGCCCGGCGGCGTGTTTGCGTGCCTGGAGTTCAGCAAGGCCGACAAGCACCCGCTCTTCAACGCCGTGCAAGGAGTGGTCGTTCCGGGCGATCCCGCTGATTGGGCAGCTTGTGGCGGCGGATCGGGATAGTTACCAGTACCTCGTGGAGAGCATTGAGCGGTTTCCAAGCCAGGAGGATTTTAGGGACATGATTGTCGACGCGGGGTTCGTGGTTGCGGGGGAGAGGGGTATGAGGATTTGACGGGCGGGGTGGCGGCTATTCATAAGGGGATGAAGCCGAGGAAATGAAAGTCTCTTACTCTACGGGGGGTTTGCCGAAAGTGGGTGGTGATATGTGATGGAGGATGGCTGTGTAACATTAGAGATGATGTATATGTACAATAGTTGTACCATATGGGACCCATCTCAGAGAGAGGGAGGGGGCAGAGCATAGCGATCATGCTGAGGATAGACATGGGTTCAGCTATCCTCCCTCCCGTTTTCCTACATGATCAAGAGACACATCTACACTGGCACATGTACGAGAAAGGCGGCAAGTGGTCACCACGTTTCATTTACCCATCTCACCCAAGGAGTATGTAGCTTCCTGGCTTCGGTCAGGGAACCCCAGGCAGAAGAACCCACACCACCCCATCCTTCACCAACCCCCCCGAGACAGCTTTAATAGTCATTCAATTCCGAATCCCATCCTGACCGACTGAACTACGTTGGTACTGTCTAAGTCAAGACCGCTTCTCCCTGCCTGCTCCGCTTTTCCTGGTAACCACCACCAACTACTGATTGTTTATTAGCACGCCTCTCTCTCCAACCAAAGAAAAAAACGAAAAGCGAAGTCCGACCCAGATTCTCCGTCCCGTGGCCCCTTCTGTCCGTGCCTTAATAAGAAGACGAGAAGAAAGTGAAAGTAGAAAAGGTACGCCGGTCAAAGGGCCGGAGGAATATCATGACATTGAACAGGCGATTGTTTGTTGTGATGGGTTTTGTGGGTGGCACCGTCTGGGGTTGTTTGACGGATTGACGGATGGACGTTGGTGGTCTATGTGATCTGGATTCTGGGTTGATTCTTGGTAACAGCCGATCAGATCTCTGCTCCGGAATGCTCAGCGATTTACTAAGCCTCGGGCGCCGGAGCAGGGCTGGCGGCGCCCTCGCCCTTCCCACCACCGCGGGGGCCCCGACCGCGCCCGCGCTCACCGCCCCTACCGCCCCGTCCACCCCCACGTCCACCACGGCGCCCGGCGGCCTTCGCTGTCGCTAGCACCGCCGCCGCCGGCGCTTCGGTAGCCGCTCTGCGAGTTCCCACCGTCCCGTCCACCGCGGCTGCTGCCCAGTTGCCTGCGCCGCCGCGCGAGAACTGGCGGGGCGGTGGCGGCGAGAAGATCTTGACGAGCGGCTTGGAGCGGTCTTCCTGGCCAGCGCCCGGTTCTTCACCTCGTCGGGGAGGCGCTCCATCGCGGCATCGCGGTCCTCGGTCGTCCTGAACTGCGCGACCTTGTTGTTGGCGCCCCACGGTCGATCTTGAGGATCTTGGCCTTGTCCTCCTCGGCGAACAGGTCGCGCACCTGCTCGTCGCTCTGCGCGTTCATCACGAAGAGGCCGATGATGTTCTCCCGGGGTCTTGGGCGCCGGAGGAGCAGTCTCGGATGCGCCGGAGCGCGCCGTTAGCGGGCGCAGCCTTCTCCTCCTTGGGGTGCAGGGGAAGGAACAGGCGCCGGTTGGGGCGTAGCAGGCTTGGCTGCAGCAGAGCCGGTGACGGAACGGCAGGCTTGGGTTGCTGCGCGGGAGCGGCGGGCTTCGCGGGGGCAGGCCTGAGCGGCCGCCGGCGCAGCCGGCGCGGCGCCGACCGGGCTGGTCCCAGCGGCAACAGGGGCGGACGGGACGCCCATCGGCTGGTTTGGCTCCCCGTGGGAAAAGTTGAATCCTTGACGCGCATCTCAGTACCGATCCTGCCATCCTGGATCTCCAGGACTAGCCAACCAAAAGCAGCATCCGCAAGGTTAAAGTTCCACATGTTTTTGAAGGCACTCTCGTCCACCTGGCCAAGCGCGGCGGCTGACTGGCCCGCGGGCGCACCACCAAAGGGGTTGCCGCCGCCGCTGTAGTAGGCATCTTCTCGACCACACCGAGCGCGTTCTTCAGCAAGTTCAGTTGGGCCTCGTTCTGCTGGATAGCCGGCTCGACCTCACCCTTCACCGTTCCCACACATCGTTAAATGACGCCTTGGACGCCGCAAGCTTGCCGCGGTAGTGGTCCAGAGTAGGGTTGACGCTGAACTCGTTGTAGGAGCTGCCATACCGGAAGTGAGGAGGCCTGCCGAGATGGAGAAATCCGCCTTGAGGGTAACCGAGAGTTGGTTGAGGATGCCCTCACGCGCAGGCGAGGCGTGTGTGATGAAGATGCGGGTTTCGGTTGGGTCGTAGACTCGGTTGGCGGTGTCGACCAGCTCGCCCATTTGCAGAAGGGTCGTCCACATGGGCCTTGACCGCCTGCGATCGTCGTCCGTCCCTCACCATTGTCGAACAGTTTGTGCATCACCACGGCGCCGCCCAAACCGAGAAGCCGCAGCTTGACGCCGCCAATCTCGAGAAGCATAGACTGCGCCTCGTCAATGATGAACAGATTCGGCACCTGTACTCCTTGGACCGGAACTTCTCAAGCACTCGCACGTCTCGCAGGCACCCCAGACCGTGTAGACCGGAACCTCCAGCTTCAACTCGCCGCTGATCAGCTTGGGTATCTCTGAGAGTGGAAGCTCGCTCGGCGAGAACCGTGTCTTAACCGGGCCGCCGACGCCCTGCGCGATGGCTTTTCTTCGTCGCCTCGGAGATAAGCGGGGAGTATTGGGCCACATGCTTGAGGGTCCTGTTGCATTTCCGGTCAGCAAGCGCCGTGGGCACCGCGCCTTATCCCAACTCACTTCTCAGCAATGCGCTCGAGGGATTGTCTCGTCGTAAAAACCAAAGTCGCCAGTGTGGATGATGTAGTCAGCGCGGGCCTGCTTGGCAAGGTCGTTTAGAGACCGGAGATTGCCTGGGTACGGTCGTTAGCGAGTCTGATACTGCGCCCGTCAAGCCGAGTGTCGCTGGTCCGTACCCCGAACATCTGCGATGCAGAGCACTGATGGGACCGGTATGACGCGGCCCTGGTTCGGAAGGAGAGGGTAGCTCCGGGCACGGGACCGGTCTGGTGAGGTGCCGCGCCATTGGGCATGTAGCCCGGTGTGTAGGGATTACGAGGTTGCTGCGCGAAGAAACTCGTGTTAGCGGAGCGCGAAGATGGTTGTCTGGAATCGGCCAGTTGAGGGAGCTTGTTCGGCAGGACATTGTGGCAGCTGCAGTCGAATGCAAGTGCCGACAACGGCGGTGGCGTACCAAGAAAAGAATGTAATGGTAAAAAAAAAAAAGCGCCGAAAGGTCTGAGAGAAACACGAAAGGTAAAGACTCACAGATGCCATTCTGGAAGCGGACTCTGTTTGCGACTGGCGGCAGGGTCGTCGGGAAGGGAGAAGCTGGTGTTTGATGCTGGGATCAGCAGAGGCCGAGAATGCAGGGACGGCCGATGCTTGCAATATCAGGACGAGACGGCGCGATCGAGACGGGTATCAAAAGAAAATTCGTCAAAAGCGGCCAATAATGTGCGGTACAGGGCGCAAAGGCTGCGAGTCGCGGCGATGAGAGGAAGGAAGAAGGGTGGTGATTAAGTCGGTTGAGGTTGAAGATTTTCGAAGTTGCCCAGCTCTGCTGCGGAATCTGTGAATGGCTGAGGAACTAGAAATGCTGGGCAGCTCGGGCGCGGCAAGGGGAGGTCCAGGATAGCTTGGCCCGTTTGGGTTTAGTTTGATGTTAACCAACGCTCCACCCAATAAGCGGGGATGCAGCCAGCTGCCATGGATGCCTGCGGCGATGATTCACCTCCAACATTCAGCCCAAGTCGGGCTTCGAGGCGACGGATTCTCAGAGCTCGTCCCCGCGGGTGCTGATGGAGGGTCGTTTTCCAGCGATTTGTGGTTCCAAGACCTCCAACATTTTCCTGCTCCGGCCTGTTCAAAGATCCCTCCCGTCCGCCGAACTAGTGCGGAACAAGATAAGTTATAATTTTTGTCTCGAAGAAGGGAGAGCAGTTCCACTTAACGGAAACAAGACCAGCGAGACAGTCCAAACCAGCAGCCACATGAAAGCATCACGGCCTCAGTTTCCGTTAGGCAAAGCGCCGGAGACTCACTCATACGGACCTTGTATCCATTTAAGTTCGGTCCTCCTCGCCCTCGAACCATGACAAGGCCGGGAATTTGAGCCCGCTTCAGAGCTAACCCACAGAGGGACCGACAGGCTCTTGAAACCAAAATGGAGACCAAGAGGATTGAAATACCAGTCAGATTCATGTTTCGTATTTGATGGGGATATGGGACATAACGGCTTCCGTTAAGACACATGCAATGCTCAGCATTGCAATCGATGGACCAGCTCCTTCAGGAGGAGCTTCGAGGGAACGAAGAGCAAGTCTCTCAACGCACTTGCGCGGTCGAACCGTCTTCATCCACCTCTAGTAATATTGTGTCCACGCCTTTTGACTTCTACGCAAGAGA
This sequence comes from Achaetomiella virescens, assembly GCA_031001845.1. Lineage (NCBI taxonomy): Eukaryota > Fungi > Ascomycota > Sordariomycetes > Sordariales > Chaetomiaceae > Achaetomiella > Achaetomiella virescens. The sequence goes on from JARNGD010000175.1 coordinate 49,116, forward strand.
GAATCTCGGTTAACGAGGACGACGCAGTGAGGCACACCCCACTTCACACAACCACAACTCGAGCCATGAGCCTGTCACTTGGAAGCTCCAACCCTTGGGCCACACCAGCCGACTACTAAGTGAAACTTTCCCATTCACGAGACACGTACACCGACCAGCGTAGGAACATGGGTCGACCCTACGCATTCATTTATATACCCGCTGCTTGTCCTATCGTCTACCCCAATGTATATATACCTACACCTGCAAACCGGCACCATACCCTTCATGATCAGCCACAACCTCAACAAGAGCAGCAAAACCCTTCACAGCATGTAAACCCCTCACCGCAAAACTGCAACTACGATAGGTCCCATTGAATCCATACCATGCGATCCCTTCCAACCCCGGTACCCGTTCCAACCACCCATCCATGACAATCCCAGGCAAGGCTATGCTTTGAGTGAACAGTACAAATACACGAAACAAAATAATTGAAGCTAAGAACGAGTGATAGACGCGGAGAGAAGCCAGAATGAAAGAAGCACCGTCTAACTCGGTGAGGTAAAGATGCTTCCGCTTGCTTGCTTGCTTGCTCGATCACTCGTTTCGTATCGAGGGCCATGCATGCATGATTTTTAGAGGTTGAAATGAGATGCTTGGTTTGAGCGCTGTGCTATGCCGGACATGCCGATGTGTCGCCGTGCCGTGATGAGAACGAAGGGGAGGAGGGCTGCTTGCAATGAGGTGATGAAGGGGGGAGAGACCTGCGTCGCTCTCCGCGTGGCATCTCTTGGCCCCCGTTCCCGTTTCCAGGTGCCAGGAGGGGGCAACGGCGAGCAGCTCCCTATGCAGCGAGGATGGCCAGAAGGTCGTGACAGTCGGGGTGGTGACGACAAGGCCCGAGGCGGCGGACGAGGCATCGGAATGCATGAACCCGACGCTCGGTTGAGCTGCTGATCGTATGATAACCGTGGTTGACGCAACTCTCCAATGTTGGTCCTGTCTCTCAGAAGGCCCGAATCACTCCTTCTTTGGTTGCTGCCATTTTGCCCACCCCTGCGATCACCTCTCACCCCCGCCAAAGCATCCGCCCAGATCCCAGCCTATCATAGCACGATAGGTATGTCGCTACCACATATCGCTATTCTCACTGTCGTCGTCGAACCGCTTGATGTTCTGCTGGTGGTAGTAGTGGGCGTTGTTCTGCGATTGCTGGACGCCATTGCTGCCCCGATGCGAATGACCCTGAGCAGCCTGTGTCTGGTCTGGGTGATCATAGCCATCTCCGCCGTTCTGGTGGTGACCGTGATGGTCACCGTGCTCGTACTCGTAGATTTGCGCATCATCTACGTAGTGGGAGGTGCCATCATGCTGCTGGACAGGGGCGTCGCCGTACTGGTTACCGGACTGGTTCCCCAGTTAGTTTTGAATGGGAGGTATAGGGTCATCTAGAGGGGCTTACGCGATGGTACTCAAAGTTGAAATCCCCATCCTGGGCAGCCTGCTGGGCGGCCATTTGCTGCTCCATCTGCAGCTGAGCCTCCTCGGCCTCGCGACGCTTCCTCTCCTCCTCCAGGCGCTTCTGCTGCGGCGAGATCGGGATCTGGAGCTGCGGGTGCATCGCCTGAACCTTGGCGAGGTACGAATACATGAAGTTGCTGAGCAGCACCTGACTGTGCAGCGGCCTCCGTGGGTTCGCGAGCTTGATGTGGGCCATCCGGTAAATGGCCCGCTCTTCGATGATCGGGAACCTCGTCCAGGGGTAGTCGATGTCTGGGCGCAGCAGTCGGGAGGGGGTTCAGGGGTGAGCGGGCGTTGCTCCTTCTTCTTGTGGCTAGAGTCCTTGTCGCTCTTCTTCTTGGAGCCGCCAAACAGGCCGCCGAAGAAGCCCTCCTTTTCCTTCTTGCCCTCGCTCGACTTTCGGTTCGTATCCTTCTTCTTGTCGTCCTGAGGTAGCCCCTCGATGCTATCACGATCCAAGCGCAGGCTTTCGCGGCCCTTGGGTACGTTGTTCTCGATCGAGCTCTGGAGAACGTCCATTCTGGCGTGATCATGGCCCTTCTCGCCAGACTTCGATTTCACCTTCCTGGCTTGCTCTTCCCGCTCGCGTTCCCTCTCTTTCTCTTTCTCCTTCTCCCGCTTCTTCTTTTCCTTGTCGTCACTCTTGAACCACTTCCAGCTAGACGTCGACTTGTGCGAGGCGATACTCTCGTTGTCGTCCTTGTCCTTATTCCGCTTCTCAAGCTTCTTCTCGATGCCGTCGAATGTCGGGATGAAAGTCAGGCTGCTGGTAGTGCTGCCACTGCTGCCGGGGAGCGCATGTGGGTGACTGATCTCAGCAAGAGCGTTGCTGCTCGTGGTGGGAGATTGTTCCTTGACACTGCTCGCCCTCGTGGTAGGGGTTGGCAGCTTGGAAGGTTTGCCCGCAGCAGGACGTTTACTAGAGCGAGCGGGCGGCCCGTCGAGAGAAGGCTGATCAGGGTAACTTTGTGGGACTGTCTTTTGGGAAGAGGATCTCTGCGGCGGTGGCTGCGCCGGTCGAGAGCTTTCGTCCACTGGTGGTGTCTCAATGATCTGAGGAACAGGAGGAGCGGGCGTACGTATTGCGGAAGTCGAGGATGACCTCACGGGAAGCGCCTGAACCTTGGGCGGTGAGGAAGGTGTCTCCGGGGTGAGGTTCTCCTTTTGACCCGGTTCATCCGACACAGTGGCAGGCGAGGTGGTTGTGGTAGGGCCATCTCGAGAGAAGTTCTGCTGCCTCCGCACTGTCCGGGTGGGACGCGAGTAGTTCTCGGTGACGGGTTCCGACTGGACTCTGGTTAACGGTTTCCCAATGGACGGGTCTATTGGCGGGACCGGCGGTGGTTCCTCGGCATTGTCCTTCTCAGTCTGCTTCGCTGCCACCCTCTTCGAGAAGGGCGCTCGATCCCCGTACCGTTGGCTTCCACCTTTCCGATACGTCGTCTTGGTTGAACGCCGAAGACCCATACCCGGAGCCATAGGGAGAATCGGGCTGTCTCCCGCGCTCTCTTGCCTCGCATCCTGCGCAAGCTTCTGCACCGCTTTCGTGGGGTCGTTTACCAACTCGGAGAGGCTGAGCTCGGGAACGGGGTGGTCGTGGAGGGAACTCTGCCGTACCAGCCTGTCGGCGCCATCAACGTACCCTTCCCGTTTTCGCCGTTGGTGTTGACCTGCCGGGAAAGCATCGACTTCTTCCTCCTCAAGCTGCCTGAATTGTTGCGCTGCAACCCGTCCACAGAGAGTAATGACTCTCCTGACCTCCGCTTCATCGATTGTACCCGCTTCTCAAGGAAATTCTTGAAGGCCGTCGGCTCGAGCTCTGGGTGTACCCTGGCCGGAACCCAGAGTAACCGCGAGGGGTCTGCCTCATCGTCGTCGCCGGTTGGTGCTATCGACGGCATTTCCATCAACGAGACGCCCGAGAACTGAAGGAGGTCAGGGTCCTCGGTCGTATTGCCAACATCCATCGACATTCGGCGCAGCGCCTGAAGATTGCTAAGCTCCTGCGCAATGTCATTTGCGTTGTCGATGTTTGTAAGGGGGAACTGCGAAGCCGACGCGCTCGCCTGAACATCCCGTAAGGAGGTCGATAATGGCGGAAGAGGGGCCCTGGTGTGATCGGCCGATTCGGTGCCAAGCTTCACGGGAAATGTCTGCGCCTTTTTGAGGCCGAGTCCGCCGTTGATACCGTTGGGCTCTGGCATGGCAGAGCTCGACTGGTCGGAGGTGGTGCGCAGGAGACGGAGTCGGTCGCCGGCCGGGTCATCCGGGTCTTGAATGCTATCGAGGTGCTCGCCCCCGTACTTGGCCGCGATAAAGCTCAGAGGCCGGCTGTCCTCGGCGCCGGAGTCGTCGTCGTCGCCATACATTGTCCCTATGGCCTCGGTGACGTGGTGGCTCGGGTCGGATATGGACAGTTGGCTGCCGTGACCGCGTCTGCTCGCAAAGCTACCGCCAACATCGCGGGGTCGGGTCGAGGTCTGCAGAGAGAACAGAATGTTAGTCGCAGGTCACACAACACACAACTCCGTGGTCCACCGGGACCCATATTTTTGCTCCATGCAAAGCGAGCCGTCGTTTCGGAGACACAGGGCTCCATGTCAACAACGGATGTGCGGCTGCGGCCGAAAGCCGAGCAGATCATCCCAAAATGGGATGCATGACAACCAGGGGATGTCGACGCACCATCATTGAGACTTCTATCGGGCCTCCGGTGAGGCTAGAACCCGCGAACTGCGCCCTGGAGTGTTTTGTCGGCGGATCGAGAGCGGCAGGTGTGTTGTGTCGTGTGCCTATCATGGGCGGGAAGCGGGGGTACTGAGCAGGCCGAGGGGCTGCGGGAGGCTCGGCGTCGTCGTCGTCGTGTTCGAAATTAAACGAGGGGAATGCGCCTTGATGGGGGCTCGGCGGTCAGAGCGACTGCGGGAACCCAAAGCGACGGGCTTTGAGGAACTCTTGTGTTTTCATTCAGCGGGCCATAAAGGATAGAGTTAAACCGGGGACACGGGGCGTTTCGGTCGAATGTCGCTCGTAGTCGTGGGTGTCCGGGGGGCCGTGTGACGCTGCTCACGGTTGGCCACAGGCAGTGCCAGTCGGTACTCTAGTGTATGTATATAGCTGCTGAGGGAGGCCTGCTGTCGATGATGCTGTGGTCTAAGGCTCGTCAATCGAAGAGTTTCGACGTGCGGCAGAGGCGTAGGGTGTTTTCTGTGGCAGAGACAACCGCGAGGTCGAGACAGTCACAGGCACAGATTGCCAGGATAGCGTCTTCACCAACCAGGTTCGGTCATGGCAAAATCAGCGCCGCTGGGGGGTTGCCCTGTCGGGGTTTTGGGTGGTCGAGATCAGGCGCATCCCCTTTGGCCCTGCTGCATTAGCGGCAGCCATCAGTGACCTTCGTCACGTGCAAGGATCACCGTGGTGCTGAATTTGGCGCCTAGATCCACTGTTACCCACTGCTCTTCCCTCAAGATCTCAGCTATGGAAGGTTCGACCAGCATGTGGACGATGGGACGTGTGGAGGAAGTTGACGACTCGATTCAGGCACCACATTCAGCTCTTTGTTCTTGCTCCTCTCACGCCGTCAACCTTGACGTCAATGATAAACAGCAGCTGCCAGATTTTGTGCTTGTGGCCAGCAGGTGAATGTACTCCACAGTCCACGCGGGCGGAGTTTGCTGATGATCTCCAAGATCACCACGCTTGTCCTTTTTTCAACCAGCGGACTGGGTTAAAGAGGAAAGAAAGGTGAGCTCGATCATCACGGTTGACAGTGATCATCAATGTTCTTTCTGGGAATGATAAGGCTACCATTGTTGGCCGCGGGATGATCCAACAGTCCGGGTCCCACTTCCACCACCTGCACTGCCCCCGCTTGGCGGCACTCCACTCGCTTTCAACTTGACCTGCTCGAAATTTGCAACGGAGAAAGTACACTACAATGAGAAGGGGCCCCCTTTTCGCGGCTATGGCTTAGTTCTTGCCGTGAGTTTGGGTTTCCCAAGGCAAACCAGTCAGACGGTTGCATCACACGCGCACGGATCTGGTCTCTCTGCATGGTCAGTTCATCTCGCCATCCAATAACAGCGGACCCCATCCATCCTTCACCTCGCTGCCGCCGACCAGGGTTGCAATCACGGGAGTTGCAGAGAGCAGACACCGAGTCTGGTAGGCCAAGCCTACACTGGCCGCCAAGGCGCAGTTTCAGCGGCTACACAATTGAGTTCGCTCTCGCGTTGGACCACAGCCAGAACGAAGCACAAGCGGTTGGCTGTTGATATTGTGGAGTTGGTCATCATGTCGTTGATGGGACAGGATGTTGCATACAACAAGCTGGGAGAAAGCTTCAACAAGTCAGAAGATGGTCTCACTATATCTCTTTTCTTCCTCATGTTCCAACACTCATCTTCAAAACACAAAACCAAATTTTATAGAAACTACCTCGCTCTCACTGCTGAGCCCTCTCGGCCGAATCTCCCCCTCTCCTCTTCCCCTCCTTCACAACATCCACCCACCCCCTCGGCCGCCTCCTCCTCTCTCCGCTAAGCTCCTCCAACAACATCCCCAACCTCAACAGCTCCCCCTCCGAGCACCACTCGCCCGTAACCATCAACCCAACCGGCACGTCCCCCAACCCGCCTCCCCCGGCACAAAGCCCGCCGGCACGCTCAAGCTCGGCAACCCACAAAAATTCGCCAACCACACATACTCCATACTCTCCATCGTCCTGTCCCCATCATTGAGCCCCCACCTCAACTCGGCCTCCTCATCATGCCCAATCGGCAGCCCTCGCACGCCGTCGTCGGCGTGACGATCACCATGCCCGGATGCTCCTGCCACAGCCACGCCAGGTGCTGCATCAGCAGCCGCCTCAGCTTCTGCGCGAGCAGGTAGTCGGTCGACGGCGTCACCCTGCCGAGCGCCAGCAGCACGCGGTTGGCGGGGGTCAGGTCGGACGTGTGCGGAAGTAGGGTGGCTGCGTCGCTGAGGACCGTCATGGCGTGCGCTATCTGGCCCTCCCGCAAGAAGGGGATGGTGATGGGCACGGTCGTGTACCCGTGGCGGGCGACCAGGCGCCGGATGAGGCTGTTGCAGAGGGCTTGGATGGCCGGGGTGGAGCGGGCGAACCAGGCTTGGGGGATTCCGAGCACTTTGGGGGAGGCCTTGTCGGAGGGGAGGTGGAGGGATAACGGGGAAGGGAGGGGAGGGAAGGGGGAGGAGGGGTGCGGCGCGGAGATGACTGAGAAGAGGGTTGCGAGGGAGGACATGTCGGATGCCATCGGCCCCAGGCAGGCGCAGGTCAGGCAGAGGTTGGGACCCGGGCGGAAGGATAGGCGGCCGTGGGTGGGCTTGAGGCCAAATACGCCGCACAGCGCGGACGGGATGCGGATGCTGCCGCCGCCGTCGCTGCCGAGGCCGATCGGGATGAGGCCCGTGGCGACGGCATAGCCCGTGCCGGAGGAGGACCCGCCCGTGTAGTAGCCAGGGTTGTGCGGGTTGCGCGGCGTGCCGTGGATCGGGTTGTTGCCCGTGGTGTCGAGCCCGAACTCGTGCATCGAGAGCTTGCCGAGGATGAGCGCCCCCGCGGCTTCTAGCTGCTGCACGCACCAGGCCGTGCCGTGCGGGTCCTCGGGCGCGGAGTAGGTGTTGCGAGAGCCGAGGCAGGTGCGGTAGCCCTCCATGTCGTACTCGTCCTTGACGGCAGTGGGGGACGCCGTCCAAGGGACCGAGGGAGCGGCCTTCCTTGTAGCGTTGGGTGGATTCCTTCGCCGCGGCGAGAACTTTGTCAACCCGCGTGGCGAACCAGGCCTTGGAGTGCTCCGTGGGTTGGGAATGTCTCGTCGAATGAGGGGGAGGAGAGCCTCAGCGACGTCGGTGGGTGTCAGGTCGCCGGCGAGATATCGTTTGCGGTAGTCGGCTGCTGAGTAGTATTTGGAGGCCGGGGAGACCACGGGCGGCAGGGGCTTTTCCTCCTCCTCGGCTGCCGTTGTTGTCGACACATCGTCGGCTTTGCTGCTCTGCAAATCGTCTGGGAGAGGGATGATCTGCGGCTCAAACCACGGCTCGTAGGCCTCGATATACGGGATGATCTTCCTCAAGGAGTCGAAGCCAGTGTTGTGCCAGATGAACTCCCGTACAAAGCGAAACCACTCCATGCTGTGCGGGTATCAGCAGATGTCCCCTGGATGGCTGAACTGGGGGAAACATACAGGTAGGCCGCTATGACGAGAGAAATGCCCCTCAGGGCAGGATTCTTCCTCCCTTTCTCATGTTTATAGGGGACATCTGGCCTGCAAGGAGGTCAGTGCTGTGAAGCTCAAAGGCTGTATGCTCTTTCGCGTACCCTTTCAGGGGCTCAGGCCCATTGAGGAACTTTCGGGGTTGCATTACCACCCGATGCTGTTTCTGGCAGGACGTGGAGTCAAGGAGCTGGGTGTGCTTGCTGATGGAAAGCAGATGGATGGATCCTGGAGAGGTGAGGGTAAGTGCATACAAACACTAGGCCACTAATAAGTGACACGGCGGACTTCCACCACCTCACGGGCCCGGCAGGCCGCGGGGACCGGGGACGCGCGGAGATGAGGAGTCGGCTGCATTGTTCGAAGCAAGTGTCCCCAAACAAGGCCAAAGCCCGTTGGCACCCTGTCCCGAGCATTCCATCTGGAGGTGCGAGTCACCCGCTGTCACAGACTGACAAATTTCGCTTTAATTGGGCTGCCCTACGTCGATCTCGTATTACCACTTAACTGTACCCGCAAAAGAGGGATGCCGAGGCAGCACGAGATGGTGAGAGAGCTTTATCGCGACGTGGCTTTGGAGGATCAGACAATGAGGGGGTTGAGCCTAAACGCCACCTCCGCCCTCCTTAAGTCGCCGTGCCCTTGCCTGCCCTTACCGGCTCAGAGATGCTACCTCTGGCCCCACATCTTGGTCTACCTGGTTCTAGGTGGTGTAGGCCATCGACTGCCTAGCAATGAAAATGAGGAGGGGATTTGTAACTGTCCTGTCTGGGCAAAACGCTTCATTACCAACTGAGGGGGCTTGGCCTTGTCTGTGAAAGCTGGGGGCAATGGGCGGCTGGCAAGGTGTCTCCCCTGCTTACGTACACATCCCCTTTGTTGACATCGCAAGCCTTTAAAACACTCTTCAGATTACCATTGATGGTATCCCGTGACAAACTGTCAATCAACAATCACTGCCCTCCGCCGTGACTTCTTCGTTTGCACCCCGATAGATGCATACATGTCACTGTGGCCCGAGCGTCTGTCGAGACTCCTTTTCGTCGCAACCAGTCACTCTCCTGTAGCAAGCTGCCCAACTTCCATCACAACCTAAAATGCCCCTTCGATCCAAGACTCTCTCTTCGACTACCCTGCATTTTGGCCCTGATACCCTCATTTTCGTTGGAATTTGGTCTCTCATTCGTGTTCACAGAAAATAACAACAGTGACCCGGGATGAGTGCTCGGCGACCCCCTGATGCCGGTGATGTTGCCGTAAAGAACCTGAAGAAGCTTCGTGTGGGTGATTTCGCGTGTTGTTACATCATTTTTCATCTTATTTTTATCCATTCCTGCCACCAAGTGTTGGAGGGTTATCCGCTAGGGCGGTGCGGTTGTTTTGAGTAGAACCCCTCAACCTGCCACAGCCCTTGGACTCCCAATTTCAGACAGTTGACTGATGCGGCCAATTTCAGGAAGAATTTGGCTCAGTCCTGGATGAGTCTCTCATCAACTTGATTGCCGAGGAACGTAGACCTCGTCAACGACTACGCGGGAATCCGGGACGCCCTGGGCCAGCTGGCGAGACCGCCAACGCGGAAGCAGCCACGGGGTTCGACCCTTCCGGCTTGAGTTCTTTGTCCGATCTTGAGGCTCTACGTCTCGATGGACACACCAGCGGCAATGGCCTTGACCTCCGGAAGATTTTACCACCACAGTCTCTGACTTCTCGACCAGTCCGAGAGCCAGAGGTTTGACGTACCAGAGACCGACCTGAGCGACGAGCAGAAGATTGAGGAGCTCAAACTTATATTCAAGGAAAGATGGAGGGACCACACCCTTCTGTACGTCCTCAAGCAGTGCGGCGGCAGTCTCGACCGCGCCTTTGACGAGCTGCTCAATCGGCAGTACCTCGAGGAGAACGGCGCGCTTCCAAAGGAATTGACGGTTTCTTCACACCCGAAGATGAGCGCCAGCCCTCGAAAGGCAAAGGCGGCGTGGTCTAGAAAGACAAGGGCAAGAACAAGAAACAGGTTGTCGCAGTTAAGTACAAGGCGGTCTCAGCCACAGTCGACGACGGCGAGCTCGAAGGAGCCAAGGACTTCATCAAGCCTTCCAGCTCACGGGCCGCCCTCCCCATCCGGAGTCACGCGCCATCCGCTCCTTCCTCTCCCAGCGATCCGCACAACCCCACGCCGGCATGGCACTCGGCGCCCGCATCATCCACCACCTCCCCCACTCCTCCCGATTCGGTGCCTCCAGCC